>LBNU01011712.1:26004-42231 GCA_014162995.1 Artemisia annua | reverse complement strand
GAAATGGACAAATCTTGGTGAACACTTGTAGTGGTTTATCTTGCGCTTAGAAATCAATTTGCATTTGTTGGTTTTGTAATCTTTTTGCTAGGCTTTGGTAAATCAAAAGTCAAAAAGAAAAATCAATTTGAAAGAGATTCGATCATAGAAATTTGGTGTGGATAGTTGGGTGGTTGGCTGGAGAACAATCCCCCTGCCACCCAGTTTCGTCCAATTTTCATTATTGCTAATAATTGGGTCAAATCTGAGGTGAAATTTCCTGTTTATTTTGTTCGTTTTGTATAGCCCCCTTGGTATAGTCTTTAGGCTTTGTTTTTATTTTCCCACTGTTTTTGCTTATTCAATTGCTTTAATTTGTGCTTCTTTTTGCGTATTTTTGCTTGCTTGCTGCTGCTAGTACAGTTAAGCTTGTTTTGATTTGTTGTTTGTTGTCTTTCCTGTTTATCCAGCTCTGTTTTATCTTGTTGTTGTACTTGTTATTGTTTATAGTTGTAGGGTTTGTGCTTATTTGGTTATTGGCTTTCATGGTTGAGTTGGTTGTGGTGTTTGGGTTTTGCTTAATTACTTGAACCAAAAGAAAAAAAAAAGATTTTCATTAACTGTTTTTTTGATTTAAGAATTGCACAAGTGGAATTGAGGTTTTTAAGGTTGAAAAAATCATTTTCAAAAGATTGAATGTTTTTGGTGTTTAAGTATCTGGGCAAAAGAATATATTATACATATATAAATGGTTTGCAAAAAAAGATTGGGATTTGAGGGGGGTTCGAACTCAGGACCTCATGGCAAGGTCCAGACCACACAACACACAACACAAACCAACTGCCCTAGGGACTTCTCAAGTTAATGTTTTCCTTTTTAATTTTTATAGTAGTTTTCATTAATTAGCTCATTAGCTTATTTCTGCTTATTGTCTGCTTATTTTGAATTGTACCTAGCTTTATTAAATTTTTCTCAGGGTCTTATTCTCTTGTAGAATTTATTAAAAAAGTTTCAAAATTATTTAGATAGTTTAGGTATTAAATTTGAATTAATTAATGTTTATTAGTAATTAAATCAAATTAAATAGAATTTTTATTAGATTTTTAATTTTCTTTTTTCTAAAATTTTCTTTTATCTTTTAGTGCGTTAGAAAATTGTTTGTATGACCGTAGGACTTGTGTGGCTTAATTTTCACGTTTTTATTTGCGCGTTGACGTTAATTTAGAATTAACGTCACGTTTTTGTGTTTAATTGTGTTTTAGGATTCCCAATGCCTAATTATGTTTCCCGTAGTGTTTTAGGACTCCCCTAGTTTTACATTTGCCTTTTGTTCCCTTTAGGTTAATTTATTTTCATTCTCGTTTGTTAATTTGTCAACTTCCGTTAATTTAACGTATCACAATACCAAATAACCTTTCTCAACCAAACATACAAGCATTTTAATCTCGATCTTTTCACGAAGCTTTCCATTCACACCTCGTTGGGGTACGACCCGGGAAATCACTTCCCGGTCTCACAAATATCACATTGCACGAGTTTACGAGGTAATCTTTTTTCCTAAAAGGTTTACTTGTATTTCTCCACGTCTTGTTGTCCTCACAATAACATTGACCTCACTTTGTTGATATTTTTGAATACTTGTTGTTTTACACACCAAAACACAACGAATCATACATGATTATGCATTCATTTCTAAGTTGTTTTTAGTTATTTGAGTAAATTGTTTTTGTTAACTGTAATAGCGTAAGAACCACAACAATCAACATTTGTAAAACCATAATGCACATACAATAAGAAATTTGCAGCAGTAACTCATCTACTTAATTTGTGTAAGAAATTACGGAGTATATCTTATAAATAGACAAATGCCAAATATAGACTTTTCATGATTTTCATAGAAGGCAATTAGAGTGCGACAGATTAAGCTAATATATGCTGATTACAAAGACTGTCATAATATACAATGTCGAAAGAAACACATCTGTTAATGTTAATTAATCACAGTGACCAAATCATATCTTATATGATGCTTTCTCGATTTCAAAAGTTTCTTAGAACTAGTGACAGACTGACAGCTATAGGTAAAAATGAAACATGATACATAGTTAACGACTTAACGTAATGTTAATATGAATTCATGATTATGCATTCATGATTTTCGGGTCTTATCGGGTTGACCCAATAACCCGATAGCATTAATTTTATAACCATAACCCGACCCGAAAACACTATCGGGTTATCGGGTTCGGGTCAAAACAACCCGATTAGTTTTTTTGACCCGATTTGACCCGACCCAATAAGCCTTATCGGGTTCAGGTTCGGGTTCGGGTCGGGTCAACCCGACCCTACTAACACCCCTACTAGGGAGCTTCATGTGAGGGGTTTCATTTGGTTATTCGTTTTGACGAGTTTGCTGGGTTTACGATTTAAAGTGCCCTGGCTCCTCAAACGTTTACTACATGACCTCTGAATTATGATGGCCCGAACGGTGTTATGTTATAACTAATATCTAATAACAACATGACACAATACTAGGGAACTTCATGTGAGGAATATGTACTTCTGAATTATGATGGCTCAAACGGTATTATGTTAAGTAACATAATACAATACTAGGGAACTTCATGTGAGGAATATATATTTCTTGATTATGATGGCGTGAACGGTGTTATGTTATATCTAGAAACCCTAAAGAGTGATTACTTAAAAACTTAAACTAGGACTTGACATACACACACCTACACTACCCCCAGGATACGTGAGTGAGCTGTCTAAACGCCTACTTTACTTACCTTAGACTCAGGTGAGTTCATAGCCTCACTCTTTCTAAATGCTTTATAAACCCTGTGAGGGGGATACATGCTTATTACTTTCTTTAAAACCGAATACAAGTCTTTTTCTTTGGTTATTGCACGAGTAAACTACTTGCCACCGCTACACATCTAAATTCATGAATCTAATCACTTGCGAGTGAACACGAATATAATTGATAGATCTATTGGAGTTTGACAACTCCCGTTGGTACTACCTCTCTCTGGAGGGTACCAATAAGTATTATATTTGAACCCTCTAAAGGATTAACTTTGGCAAGTTATCCTTTCCGTCCCATCATGGTTTGGTCTGCAGACTCCATGATGTAACACCCCCATTTTCACGGTTCGCAGCGGATTTAGAGTTGAGGTATTACTTCATGGGATCACAGTTACAGTAATAGAAAACGACTCGAAAAGAGACGCTTTTATAAATATGTTATCATTCATTAAAATATCAGAGTTTTATTTAAGTGAGGTCCCGTGAATCTAGGTGTGAAATAGTGTGAGAATGATAACAAGATTGAAAGTCCTCCGAGTTCAGTGCCTCCTCCTGCCATGACTCCAGAATGACCTAGGATACATGCTTAAAAAGTCAACACTAGGTGTTGAGTGAGAATAATAGGTTTAGGTGTTAGTGAATACAAGTTCCCTGGGCTACGTTGTCACACCCATCTAGGAAAATGTTGTGTGTGTGATAATTGTGATGCATGCACAATTATCAGGAGTGGGGTACGTTGCACTAAGCTCATGAACCACACCTTAATAATCCGGGTCATGTGGGCTGCAGACCCAACATGAGGGGCTGGGAAGGATAACTTGCCAAAGTTAATCCTTCAGTGGGTTCAAGTATAGTACTTATTGGTACCACTCAGTGAAGTGTTAATACCAACGGGAGTTGTCAGACTCCAATAGATCTATCAACTATACTCGCGTTCGCGTGGGTAAAATATCCCAAACGATTAGATTCATGAAATTTGGTTATGTAGTAGTGGCAGTTTGTTTACTCGTGCAACAACCAAAGAAAAAGACTTGTATTCGGTTTTAAGTAAAGCAAGTAGCACGTATCCCCCTCATAGGGTTTGTAAAGCATTTAGAGTGAAAAGTTTTAAAAAGATGTGAGGCTACGAAACTCACCTGGCCTTAGGGAATTTTAACTAGTGTAAAGAGTGACTCGGAAACTAGACTGCCTTAATCACGTATCCTGATGTTGTTGTTGTTGTTGTGGATGTATGTCAAGCGTTAGTTGTTTATTTTATGTTTCTTAAGTATTTATTCTTAGGGTTTTTAGAGTTTTAGATATAACATAACACCGTTCAGGCCATCATAATTCAGAAGTATAAGACTCCTCACATGAAGCTCCCTACTATTGTATTATGTTATTAACATAATACCGTTCGGGCCATCATAATACAGAAGTTAATACTCCTCACATGAAGCTCGTTACTATTGAGGCATGTTGTTATTAGGGTTTAGTTATAACATAACACCGTTCGGGCCATCATAATTCAGAAGTATATGCAATAATCGTTTGTGGAGTCAGGGCACTTTAAATCGTAAACCCAACAAACTCGTCATAACGAAATATCCACATAGTACTCCTCACATGAAGCTCCCTAGTATTGTATTATGCTTCTAACTTTAAAATAGGTTTGCTGTATATATGAAATAGTTTTCTTTATACCCTTTAAGTTTAGTATATTTACTAAATCTACCCTAGACTTATAATAATTATATTATTTAGGTTTATAACTATCTATACTTGACACAACTAGTCCCTATACTTCTATATTTTAGAAAAATGACAGAAATGACCCTTGGACTCTTAGGTTTTCTATATTTACCCTTTATACCCTTAACTTTATAACTTTTGCAAAACTAGTCCTTTTAAGTTTATAATTACTTAACTTTTTATCATAGGTTTTTATAACTTTTCAAAAAGGGTCCTTATACTTATAACTTCTAAAAAATGTCAAAAATAGTCCCTAGACTCTATATTTTAAGAAAATTACCATATATACCCTTATGCATGGAAAGTTTTGCAAAACTAGTCCTAATTCCATGCAAACTATATTTTTATGAAACAAAAAGGTTTCCTAGCTTATGTTTAACTAGTTTTAGCATATCTAAGTTACCTAAGTCATATTTTAGCTTATGTAAAGGGGATATAGTATATATTTAGGGTTTAATCTATAATTAGGGTTTTAAAAAGTAAACTAGCAAATGATTATGATCAAGGCTTAGGCAAGGGATCCTATGGGTTCTAAGGCATCCTATATCTATCCTAAGACTAAACTAAAGCTACTAAATCAAAAGTTAAAGCTTACCTATGTCGTGAAATGGGTAATGAGGGTTTAGGGTTTTCTAGGGTATCTCTCGACTCAAACTCAAACTCGACACAACCAAGGCCTTGCTACATGAGTTCTAGGGCTTCTAGAGACTTAGTACTATAGAATGTATGGGTGGTAAATAAGAGAAGAGGTGTGGAGAAGAAATGAGGGAGAGGGGGTATTTATAGCCCGATAAGGAGTAGCGAGCAAGAAAGGGGTGTGGAGGTGTCATGCAGGGGAGGGATGGAGTAAGCAAGGCTAGGGGAGGTCGTGGAAGGTCTTGAGGTGACAAGGACGAGCTATGGTGGAAGCTAGGGGGCTGTAGACTCCGGTTGTGGTGGAGGAGAGCCAAGGGAGGCAGTTTGGTGGAAGTAGCTTACAAGGAGGTGATGCACCTCCTTGCTTGGGTGCTTGGAGGTGCTTGTAAGCTGCTAGGGTGTTTAGTGATGGTTTAGGGTGATTAGGGGTGGATTAGTGGTAGATTAGTGGTGATTAGTGGTGGTTTAGTGGTGATTAGTGATGGTTTAGACAAGTAGGTGATGCACCTACTTGTGTAGGTGCTTGTAAGGTGTTAGGGTGCTAGTTTGGTTAAAGTAAGGTGCTAGGGTGTTTGGTTGTAAGGTTTGAGGTACTATAGTAGCCTAGTTCTACGGTTTAGGTCTATTTCTAACCTAGTTTTGCCTAGAGTGAGTTTAGGGTTTTGCCTAGGGTTTAGTGCCTAAGTTAGGTTCCTAAGAGTTTTTAGTGACTAATCCTAAGTCCTAAAGGGTTTATTCTAAGTGATGGTAACTTATGGGAAAGATTTGGGAAGGTTTGACCTAGTTTTGTGACCTAAATGACCTATTTGTGTTTAGTGGGAGATTAGGGTTTATCCTAGGGTTTTGTGCCTAGATTAGTGTCCTATGAGTGTCTAATAACTAATCCTAGGTCCTATGAGACTTATACTAAGTGGTAGTGATCTATGGGGAAGTTTTGGGATAGTCTAGACCTAATTCTAGGAAGTTATGACTTAGTTATTGTTTTATACCTAAGGGACTTGTACCTAAGCTTTAATGGGTTGTACTAATGCCTAAGGGTCCTAAAGTATCCTAATGTTCCTAACGTAACTCATACTTAAGCCTTGGACATTTTCAAACTAGTTTAACTAAGCATATAGGGTTTAGTAAGCACATAGACCTAATTAGGGTTTATTTAGGGTTTATCATGGTGTTGGGTAAGTTTAGTGTGCTAGGTTGGTAAATTACTTATTATGGTGTTGTTGTGATCTTATGCTTGACATACCAGAGGTTTATAGGGTGTGAGTGTTGAGTTGTTTGGCTTGTGAGGATACGTGGGCATGTCTAGAGAGTCATGCAAGTAATGAATGCACATAAAAAGCAAAAATTTACCTGTGAAATACCTACTATAGGTATTTGTAATGGGAATGATAGTGGTGAGATTTTGTGGGTTGTTACAGTCTTACCCCCTTAGAAGAAATCTCGTCCCGAGATTTTGATGAACGTAGGAGTCGGGGAAAGAATGGGTTGAGAAAGAGAAAAGAGAAGAAAAGGGTTGTACAAACGGAGCAGAATTGTGTGTACATGTGCCAGATACTTGGTCTCATTTGTTTATATCTCATTACTTACAAGTAATGGCGTCCCAATCCTTGTAAGTAAGAGCTTATAACTTCATGATCCATTCGATTTATAACTTTCTTCTTAAATGAAAAAGCTTCCTAATTCATTTTTATAGAATAGTCATTATAAATCATCCTTAAGTAGTATCGGCGGAAAACGGAAAGAGTGATCCACATTTAAGGAAATGTGGGTAAAGATTGTTTTGGGGGACAAGTTCAAGTCATGACAGAGACCAGTTCAAGCCATGGTAGAGACAAGTTCAAGCCATGGTAGAGACAAGTTCAAGTCATGGTAAAGACAAGTTCAAGTCATGGTAGTTAGTTCTACAACCTCTCTGTTGAGCAACTAATCACCTGGAAGCTCATACCATGTTATGACTAGAGTGACGGACGTTATCTTATTCTTGCAACCTTTGGAAGACGAGATAAGNCATTTAAGGAAATGTGGGTAAAGATTGTTTTGGGGGACAAGTTCAAGTCATGACAGAGACCAGTTCAAGCCATGGTAGAGACAAGTTCAAGCCATGGTAGAGACAAGTTCAAGTCATGGTAAAGACAAGTTCAAGTCATGGTAGTTAGTTCTACAACCTCTCTGTTGAGCAACTAATCACCTGGAAGCTCATACCATGTTATGACTAGAGTGACGGACGTTATCTTATTCTTGCAACCTTTGGAAGACGAGATAAGGTAATACCATAGTCAAACATAATGAGGATTAAAGTTCGGCATAGATATTCTTACAAGATCTAACTAATAGAATCTTGTGATATGACGAGAAATACAAGTCCTAATACTTAGAAACTTGTAGGATGGGGTAGAGAGAGAATATAGAGAAGGAAAATAGAGTGAAAAATGACGAAAGAACTAAAAGATGAAAAAGAGTGAAAAGAAGGATGAGGGTGGAAAGGGGAAATTTTTATGGGAGAGAGAGAAAAGGAAGGAAGGAAGGTAAGGGATGAAATGGAAAGGTATGGAGGAGTAAAGGAATAACGGAGGAGTGGGTTTAAACGGAAGAGTAGGATTAAACGGTAGAGTAAAAAGGCGGGAGAATGAAATTTTGAAATGGAGGGAGTGGAAAAAGGCGGGAGAGTGAAATTTGAATGAAAGGATGTGGGGAAACGGAAAGGTAGGGTTTAAAATGGAAGGATAATTTTAAACGAAGGAGTAAAAGTATAGGATACCTGTAAAGATAGTATCCTAATGGAATATTAAGATTTACTAGATTCCTCCAAGTTTTTGTTTTTCCCCCTAAGGTTCTTCTAGTTTTTCTTAATTTGTCCTAAACTTCTAAAGGTGATGTGTTTGGTTCTAATGAAGTAGAGGGTTCTAAAGTGGGAGTGGGTTTAAGTGGTTTCTTTCCTAAGGTTTTACTAGGTGTGTTACTATTCCTAGGTAAGGTTTCGGGTTTTTCCCTTTTGTTTTAAGTTGTCTATTACTACGAGTATCAGTATTATTATAAGTATTACTATTCCTAGGTACTTGAAACTAGTTAGAGTAGTATCCATGTTATCTTCTAAGTGTAATTCCTAATATGTTTCCGAAGAAATATCAAATCCTAAGATGCAATCTAATATCCTTAATTATCTTATCTCTAGTTATAATCTCAAATTTTAGATCTAGGTTATAAATTTTTAGGGTAGGTCTGGGATGTCCTAATGGTGTATTATTCCTAAGGGTTTCTAAATCCTAGAAGTTTATATGAGAAATCCTAAAGGTTAATTACTAGGTCTAGGTGATCTATATCCTTAAAATAGTCTATTCCTATAGGGTAGAAGCTTGCCTATATACCATTACTGGTAGAAGCTTAATGTGTCTAACCTAAGCTAAAGGTCTAATAGTTTAGGGTGGAGGTTTACTATTTAATCCTAAAATCTAACTTATGTTCTAATCCTTAATCTTCTTAATGAATTCCTATATCCTATCTTATAGGGATGTATTCCTAATTTTTATATCTATAGGGGTAGGGATTTAGTTTCTAATCTATAAATCTCAAGGGTTCCTAATCTTATTTCCTAATTTCTTAAGGGTTTCTAACCTATCTTAGTGTTTAAGGTGTTCTATACCTAAGCTTATGTTTTCTAGGGATATCCTAAAGTCATTTCTAACCTAAAGTATGAGAATCCTAAAGGGTACGGTTCGGGTTTTACTAAGAGGGAAGAGGAAAAACTAACTCGGGAATCAGTAATCTAAGGAAAGGAAAAGGGAAAGGATAGGAATGTGCTCATATATGATTGCTATATATTTGCATATAGGATAGTTAGTGGTAGATTCTCTAACTAAGGGAAGGATAGCTTAAGAAAGCTTATGGGAGTAACGAGGATTTAGAGATCGGAAGAAAGAATTCAGATCTCCATGGTGTAGAATAAAAATTCTCGCCATTGATAGGGAAAGTGTTTGGAAAAGTTGAGTTTTAGGGAGGAGGGTGTATAAAGGAGATTTAAAACAGTTTTGAGATTCTATATATCTAAGGCATCGGGGTGGTTTATCCTAAGTTTCTAGTGGTAGGGGTTTAAGGTTCGGGGTAGGTTATAACAAGTACCCAACTTGTTATAGTTTATGGGGCAGGTTTATATTCCTAGGGGTTGCTATAGGGTTAAGGGTTGACCTAAGGTGGGGATAGGCATTCCTAAATCTAGTTTATCTAAATTTTCCTAATTGAGGGGTACCAGGTAGTTTCTAAAACTTAACTTATTTTATTGATTTCTTATTCTACATATCCTATAGGCACTAATTATTCTAAGGCATACTTCCTAGGGTTATAAAAGGCATATTACTTAGGGTTTTCTAAAGTTTTCCTAATTCCAAGAGTTAGTATTTTCTAGGTTTGATTGATGATTTTCCTCATCATCATCAATCATCTTTTCTAAAGTGCATATCCTAAAACGGGCAAAAGCTACTTTATGGTGGTGTCTCATTTTTGTTTTTCTGTATTTTAGCTACCTTAAAACAGGTTTCTGTTAAAGTATTTCTTAAACTACTATAGTCAGGTTGATTACCTAAGTTATTATCATGACCTTTTTCTATCTTCTCAAGAAGGTCAAGGAAAATTTCATCTAAGTTATTTAAAATTTCCTCTAATTGGTTTTCCTGGGTTTCTAAGGTTTCTAAGGTTGTCCTAGTGGGTTTTTCTCCAAATTCATCTTTCCAAGAGGAAATGGGAGGATTTACTAAGTAGGGGTTAGGTGTTAATGTATAGGGTTTCCTAAGGTCATATCTAGGGTTATAGGTAGGGATAAGGTTCCTAGGTATACATGGTTCTCTAGGGAGAAAGAAACCATGGGGTTCTAATCTAGGTGTGGGGAATGGTGGATGTAAAACAGGGTTTAGGGGGGTTATAGATGTTGCCTTAGCATAGAAATCTCTCAGGTGTTTTAAGTGTGGGTTATCTAAGAATGGGGTAAAACCTAAGGGTGAGGGTGTATCTAAACTATTCCTAAGATCTCCTAAGGTATCGGGAAGGTAGGGTTTAAGGGAATAATCTAGTACATTCGGAGAGGAAAGATCATTCTCCGAAAGTAAACTAGATGAGACGGGGGTAGAGTAATGGGGAGTAGACATAGCTAATAATAGAGATGATATGCATTATGCAACAGTTATGCAACTAAGTACTATTCTATATGATGCATTTAGCAGTTAAGCAATTAAGCAGTTAAGCAATTAAGTAGTTAAGAACTATACTAACCTTAGCATGTATGATTACGGAGGATGGCAGGGGCACTGAGGACTTTCTCGGGTTTAGGAAAAGTAGTTGTAGTTTAGGTTTTGACCTTGTTCTCTACAACTAAGGCTCTGATACTAATCTGTAACACCCCCATTTTCACGGTTCGCATCGGATTTAGAGTTGGGGTATTACTTCATGGGATCACAGTTACAGTAATAGAAAACGACTCGAAAAGAGACGTTTTTTATAAATATGTTATCATTCACTAAAATATCAGAGTTTTATTTAATTGAGGTCCCGTGAATCTAGGTGTGAAATAGTGTGAGAATGATAACAAGATTGAAAGTCCTCCGAGTTCAGTGCCTCCTCCTGCCATGACTCCATAATGACCTAGGATACATGCTTAAAAAGTCAACACTAGGTGTTGAGTGAGAATCATAGGTTTAGGTGTTAGTGAATACAAGTTCCCTGGGCTACGTTGTTACACCCATCTAGGAAAATGTTGTGTGTGTGATAATTGTTATGCATGCACAATTATCAGGAGTGGGGTACGTTGCACTAAGCTCATGAACCACACCTTAACAATCCGGGTCATGTGGGCTGCAGACCCAACATGAGGGGATGGGAAGGATAACTTGCCAAAGTTAATCCTTCAGTGGGTTCAAGTATAGTACTTATTGGTACCACCCAGTGAGGTGTTAATACCAACGGGAGTTGTCAGACTCCAATATATCTATCAACTATACTCGCGTTCGCGTGGGTAAAATATCCCAAATGATTAGATTAATGAATTTTGGTTATGTAGTAGTGGCAGTTTGTTTACTCGTGCAACAACAAAGAAAAAGACTTGTATTCGGTTTTAAGTAAAGCAAGTAGCACGTATCCCCCTCACAGGGTTTGTAAAGCATTTAGAGTGAAAAATTTTAAAAAGATGTGAGGCTACTAAACTCACCTAGGCTTAGAGAATTCTAACTAGTGTAAAGAGTGACTCGGAAACTAGACTGCCTTACTCACGTATCCTGATGTTGTTGTTGTTGTTGTGGATGTATGTCAAGCTTCAGTTGTTTAGTTTATGTTTCTTAAGTATTTATTCTTAGGGTATTTAGAGTTTTAGATATAACATAACACCATTCAGGCCATCATAATTCAGAAGTATAAGACTCCTCACATGAAGCTCCCTACTATTGTATTATGTTATTAACATAATACCGTTCGGGCCATCATAATTCAGAAGTTAATACTCCTCACATGAAGCTCCTTACTATTGAGTCATGTTGTTATTAGGGTTTAGTTATAACATAACACCGTTCGGGCCATCATAATTCAGAAGTATATGCGATAATCGTTTGAGGAGTCAGGGTACTTTAAATCGTAAACCCAACAAACTCGTCATAACGAAATATCCACATAGTACTTTAAATCGTAAACCCAACAAACTCGTCATAACGAAATATCCACATAGTACTCCTCACATGAAGCTCCCTAGTATTGTGTTATGCTTCTAACTTTAAAATAGGTTTGCTATATATATGAAATAGTTTTCTTTATACCCTTTAAGTTTAGTATATTTACCAAATCTACCATAGTCTTATAATACTTATATTATTTAGGTTTATAACTATCTATACTTGACACAACTAGTCCCTATACTTCTATATTTTAGAGAAATGACAGAAATGTCCCTTGGACTCTTAGGTTTTCTATATTTACCCTTTATAACCTTAACTTTATAACTTTTGCAAAACTAGTCCTTTTAAGTTTATAATTACTTAACTTTTTATCCTACGTTTTTATAACTTTGCAAAAAGGGTCCTTATACTTATAACTTCTAAGAAATGTTAAAAATATTCCCTAGACTCTATATTTTCAGAAAATTACCATATATACCCTTATGCATGGAAAGTTTTGCAAAACTAGTCCTAATTCCATGCAAACTATATTTTTATGAAACAAAAAGGTTTCCTAGCTTATGTTTAACTAGTTTTAGCTTATCTAAGTTACCTAAGTCATATTTTAGCTTATGTAAAGGGCTTATAGTATATATTTAGGGATTAATCTATAATTAGGGTTTTAAAAAGTAAACTAGCAAATGATTATGATCAAGGCTTAGGCAAGGGATCCTATGGGTTCTACGGCATCCTATATCTATCCTAAGACTAAACTAAAGCTACTAGATCAAAAGTTAAAGCTTACCTAGTTCGTGAAATGGGTAATGAGGGTTTAGGGTTTTCTAGGGTATCCTCGGCTCAAACTCAAACTCGACACAACCAAGGCCTTACTACATGAGTTCTAGGGCTTCTAGAGACTTAGAACTACATAATGTATTGGTATTAAAGAAGAGAAGAGGTGTGCAGAAGAAATGAGGGAGAGGGTGGTATNATGAGGGTTTAGGGTTTTCTAGGGTATCCTCGGCTCAAACTCAAACTCGACACAACCAAGGCCTTACTACATGAGTTCTAGGGCTTCTAGAGACTTAGAACTACATAATGTATTGGTATTAAAGAAGAGAAGAGGTGTGCAGAAGAAATGAGGGAGAGGGTGGTATTTATAGCCCGATAAGGAGTAGCGAGCAAGAAAGGGGTGTGGAGGTGTCGTGCAGGGGAGGGATGGAATAAGCAAGGCTAGGGGAGGTCGTGGAAGGTCTAGAGGTGACAAGGACGAGCTATGGTGGTAGCTATGGGGCTGTAGAGGCCGGTTGTGGTGGAGGAGAGCCGAGGGAGGCGGTTTGGTGGAAGTAGCTTACAAGGAGGTGATACACCTCCTTGCTTGGGTGCTTGGAGGTACTTGTAAGCTGCTAGGCTGTTTAGTGATGGTTTAGGGTGATTAGGGGTGGATTAGTGGTGGATTAGTGGTGGATTAGTGGTGGTTTAGTGGTGATTGGTGTTGAAACTAACACCCTTGATAGATCTTGTAGCTCTCGTTGATCGTTAGCAGTGTCTACGTAATCACAAACACTCTAATAGAGAATCTCCAAAGCTTGTATTCTAATGCGGAAAAAAAATACAAACAAAAAAATGAATACTAAGAACGTTTAATCCTCTATGGATCTTTTATATATTAAGAACTTGTTTTTCAATAACTCGTACACTCGTAAGTCATAGAACATAAACTTGTGTTCCTTTTATAGACAAGGAACCCTAACCCTAAACCGTTTCACAAGAAACGTATATTCTATAAACTCTAAACAATATGCATTATCTTTTCCTAATATTACTCATGCATATCCTAACTATATTACAAAATACGCGGTTTAACTCTATCCGCAGTAACTAAATATGCTGAAGCTTAGCCTTCAGCAGAAACACTTATTCAGTAGAATCCATCTCTTCAGCAGATTCCATCAGCAGCTACCATCAGCAGAATTCTCACTTAGCAGAATTCCCAACAATCCTCCCCTAATCTTGAATTTGACATGGTTAAGTTCAAGATTCCTTGATAGATCAGTAATCACAAGTATGTAAAGAGGATTGTCTTCAAACATCAGCAGCAAAGAAACAAAAAGATGACATCTCTATGATGAATAAACTTGAAACACCATATCTTTGCAGCAACATATGACATTAGATACATCAAAATAAATAAGTTTCATACTATTCTCATCACATCCAGGTGTGTTAACTCCTGTGAGAGGTGAATCATTGAAACTAATGGATTTGATGTTTCTTTAACAATAGCCATCACTACCGGAGTAGCCAAATGTTTTAGTTCGAAAACCATGGTACACTGATAACCATATGATTTTTAGTAAATCATCAACTATAAACGGATTTGAGTTGTCTTTACATGTAGCCGTTTGCTCAGGACTAGCCAATTCTTAAAGGAAACATCCTTGGTGAATTGAAAACCAATATGGAGTACCACTGCCGTTACCACAAGCCATATACTTATGGGCTAGTCAATTCTTTGGATTTTCACAGAATAAGATCCATGGTGAATTGATAACCATTTCAACTCTCAGCAATTAAGCATGGGTGAGTTGAGTAACCTATGATTTTTGGCAAATCATTACAGCCATCAAAAGATTTGATGTTTCTTTACCAAAGCTGTACCCTTTGGACTAGCCAACTCTTTGATGGACACAAGTCACATCTGGTGAGTTGATAACCATCAACAGAGTTACTATACAACAAACCTGCAAACTGTTAGTACAAAAATCTAAGAACTACCTTTTTTTTTAATTTTTTTAATTAACAAGAAATAAGCATATACAACAAATAATACCATAATCAAGTAGAAGCCTGTGGTTGTAGAAGCTGAGACTTAATTAATCCAACCAATTGTTCTGTATGAGTGAGATCATTGGACACTGGATTAGGAGGAACCTCCAACTTCCTTCTCAGCAATCTTTTCAGCAGTTTAGATGACAATGGATACTGCTGATCAGAGAACATACGAACTCGCATCCCACACTTGGACTCCACAACATGTACATTTGGTGAAGGATAGAATCTCCATGTATCAACCTTCCGTTTATGAGAATTCTTCCAAATAGAATACCCTGTACTATTAGGAGACTTAGAATCAAAAAGAACTTGCAGATCCCCCAATAAGTACAAACCTGCCCCTTGTGGTTTATGATTTGCATAATAATGTGTCCCATAGGCATAAAGAGTGTTCAGGTCTTGTCTATCCACCAAATGTAGTATATCCTTCAAGAAAGTAAACTCCATAGAAGATCCATCTATTCTATAGATTGTGTTGATCTGACCATCAGTCACCTTCCAATCTTTCAACACACTATAAGAATCTTCTGAAAAAGTTGTAGAAGAACCCTTCTTGATAAAGATAGCATTTTCAGCCTGTAGATCCACATGTTTAGATGATCTCTTTTTCTTACCATTCTGTTTCCTGGATATTCTTAGAGATCTTCTAATTGCAATATGTCTCTTGTGGGACATCCTCTTCTTTCTCCTACCAGGTACATAAATTCCCATAGAAATAGAAGGATCCACCTTTTCAGATGCACCAGAGGCATCTGCAGCAGGAATAGAGGATGGAGCATCAGTAGGAATGGGGATATGCACACCTGTTTGATACAGCTTATCCATTTCCTCCCTTGCCTTTTTAGCTTTAACAGCTGCTTCTTCAGCTTGCTTAGCCAGGACTGCACGATAGTTGGAGAGAAATGATCTTCCTGGATCAGCAGATACAGAAGAAGGAATCTCATTTGTACTTGGTTGTTCCTTTGAATCCATATCATGATCAGCAGCTATCGGTGAAGCTTCAGAAGAAACAGCTATGAAAGAAGCTTCAGCAGAAACATGAAGAACTGATGGTTGACCAGCAGATGCTTCCTCAGTAGAAATTAAAGACACACCCTTGCTTCAGCAGATGGTAAACTTACAGAAGATTGTACACCATCAGCAGTTTGCACATCATCAGCAGTTGAGTCAACAATCTTAGACCTTTTGGCAGTAGGAGCATCAAGAACATCAGCAATCCTTTTTACTTGAGAAGCTGGTTTAATTTGCTTCATAATCAAATTATACAGCCTTATCAGCTCAGAATCAGGTATATTCCAGACTTGCTTCTTCCTCAAACCAGAAGTGTATAGAGCAACACTTTGGTTGTAAACCACATTCCTTATATAAGTTCTCCTCTCTACTTCAGTAAGTGGTTTATCTCTTTTTGCTTTAGCCTTCTGAAGTGCTATGGCTTGTCTCTTGGTAGCTGCATCCTTCTTCTTCTGATCTCCAAGTGCAACCATTTGAGCAGCAAAATTTTCTCTATCAAAATTAGCTCCCAGTATACTCTGAGCAAGAGTAGGATTTGATGCAGCTTGCATAGTATATGTATCCCACTGCTCATCAGTAAAATGAATGGATTGTGCAT
>LBNU01011708.1:6526-22317 GCA_014162995.1 Artemisia annua | reverse complement strand
AAGACTGGGCAGATTTCTTGTTATCTTCCTTGTTAGGGGCATAAGGATCATATCTGATTGCACTCTGCCATATACCATGGGTCTGCAAGGCAGCACTACTGTGCACCCTGTTGTTGGCTGGCATACGAACCCTACCCGCTGTAGCCGGCATCTTGAGAACTCAAATTAAGATCTGTGAATTAAAATAAAGCAACTTCAGAATCAAGAAATAAATGTTAAGCATATTCAAATTCTAGCATAGCAGATCACAAAATTAAAAAAAGCAACAAGGAACACACGTTTCAAAAGCTGGTTATAGGTATAATCATGGTAAGAAACAATATAAAGACGACTTTAAAAACTACTATCAGCGATTCAACATTCAATGACACAAACTAAGTTACAGTCTCCACACAATAGGTTTAACCTCTTCCCACTTCTAATTCCAAGTATACTTTGCAGTGACTTAAACATAATAATAGGCCAAAATGGCATAATCAGATTTCATCCATGTCATCTAAAAAACATACACGTCAGTACAGAAATTCTACCATCTTCATTTAAAAAATCACCATCCTAAAATAATGGTTTTACAGTAGTATCTTAAATGTCATCCGCTCTAGAAAAAAGGACATTGATGTAGTAATTACTATCGTATATAAACAATAGACCTAAAAGTATGACTAACGTTGTGCCTATCTTGCGCCATATTACTCTTTAAGAAATATCAACATTGATAATCAGCCCCCGTATCGCTAATCTAGTGAACGGTGATACGAACGGTGATACGAATTACTACACTAAGTCTAAGGGTGTTCATCAGTTCAGTTTTCGGGTTAGGAACTTTTATGGCCAAGATACAATAAACCAAACTCCATTTGTGGAGAGCCGAGTTCAAGAACAGCAACGTACCCAATATCCCGCTCCCGCCCAAGCGGGGTATGACGTAGACAATCACACACACTTACCCTAGGGTAAAGAGACTACTTTGGGAACACCTCCGGAAAGAGTGCGTAAATAGAAACATGCATAGGCATAAACGCATAAAGACATGTTTTGTGGAAGTTCTTTTGTGGGTCTAGCAATTCTCTGTAATATATAGCATGCATGCAAGCATATAAATATGAGTCTATGTGCATATAGTGGTCCATATACGAAAAATAATACATCAAAAGCACGATAATCTGAAGATTNTGCATATAGTGGTCCATAAACGAAAAATAATACATCAAAAGCACGATAATATGCAGATTATACAGAAAATAAAAAAGAATAAAAAAAAAGACTTTGAAAAAAAAAAAAACAAAAAAAAAAAAAAAAAAAAAAAAAAAAAAACCGATCATGGTTGAAATAACATAGCAAGTGTAAGAATTAGGGCAACAAAACACCAACATAAAATTACTGATTGATAATAAATTGTGTTTACGAAAATAAAAGGCATACATTTAATAAGGGTTCAACTGAATGGCAAGATTAAAAGATATCGTGGTAAATTCTGGAAGATGAATAGGGATAAGCGATTTGAAGGTGAAAAACGGATCGGTTTATAAAACGAATTTTCTGAATTTTGTGCCGATCGACCAATATATAGTATTGTGTATTGGGCTTTTTATTATAGTTTGGGTTATTTGAATGGGCTATGCTATTTAAGAGCGAAAATATTTTACATGATATTACGCGAAGGACAAACTAGAGGGGTTTTGCCACTTTAGACCAAACCAGGGGTGTGATTGTTTACATTTAACCTTTGTTATGTCTCCTTTAGGTACTTGTGAGGAAAAAAATTGATTCGTCTGGTCCAATTCCACATCACCAATTTATGGTTAAAAGAATATTTAGGGTGTGTTTAGTTAATAAAAACACCATTTTATTTCTCAAAATGTTTTGTATAAACTATAAACAAAGAAAATAGATATTGCGTTCAACCATATGTTTCCCTTCAAATTCTTATCTACAAAAATTTGCATTTCCTACTTTCAATATAAATTACAAAACATTTTTTTTTTCTTTGTTAACCTTTTGTTTTTTTGAAAATAGAAAACAGTACTATATGAACGCGTTTTCTATTTTTTGTGAAAAATTAGATACCCTCATGTTTTTTACAAATCCGAAATGAAAATTAAGATTTTTTTTTTCTCTAACTAAACGCACCTTGCTGTTTTCGTTACTTGGTTCTCAAAAAACTTCCGAGGTTGACATGAGTTGCTTAGATTCCGCGGATTGGTAGCTTTTAAACCAATCTTGTTTGCGCGGCATGGATACTATTTTTACGCAGACCAGAAGTCTAAATTTGTAAACATTGAAAATAGGTCCAAAACACACAAAACCCTTCCGTTTTAGTCTCTTCTCATAACATTTTTCATTCTTTTATTCTTTTCAAAAAAACAATCATAGAATATTCAGAATACGGTAATTGAAACGTTTATGTATAGAAGTATCATTCTTTACTATCGAGGTGCTTCGAGGCTGAGCATCCAAACAAAGATAAATAAAGTAGCCACTATTTTTTATTAACAAGCACATTTCAATGTTATGACTTATGACTTTATGAGTCATGATTGCAGCATTATAAAAAGTCGTTGGGTTGACCACTTTTGACATATCCGTGATATTCTGCATGCTGCCGTTCAGCCCACGGGCCATTGTTCGGTGGGCATCGTGTGAAGAGAAGTATTAATGCTCATTTTGACTTTGCATGTCACGTTGAAGTCAAAGGCTAGCTCTAAATTTAGAAAGTCAATTCATTGGCAAATCTGTATTTTCAAACAAAAATATTGAAATAACTATTCGTGGATAGTAATATATGGAAGAACAATGTTACGGAGTATTTGCTTATCGTTGATTCAGTTGCGCACTCTGATAAATTTATGCATGATTAGAGTTAAATTAATAAATATGTTTGCAAATCCTGGATTTTTCTTTAGTTGAAGCCGTGAGTTCTAAGAGTTTTTCGCCGGGTGGCTGTCCTAGTGGTTCGGGTCTGGGGCCTGCCGTTTGGGTGGATTTCTAAGTTTGTTTGTATGTTTGTTTTTTTTTTTTTTTTTTTTTTTTTTTTTTTTTTCATAAATGTCAAAACCATGCAAGAATTCTGAAAACTTCGCAAATCCTCGCATATTGACGGGGGTGGTGGTATACTTGTATTACTTATCTAGCGTTATTGGTCGATGTGCCATGAATCAATTAGACTTGTGGTACCTACGTTGGACCACTTGCAAATTGAGGGGCTATGGTGTCATTTGTTGTCTTGTTTTCTTTTTATCAGAAACTTTTTTGTGTTTTCATATAAAGCAAACCAGATTCATGAGAGTTAACAATGCCATACATCAAGTACGTATTGGTCTTTGATATCATCATTGCTGATTTGGTATTTGATATCATCAAGTACGTATGGCCCCGTAACTAAAAGGCTTTAATTTTAATTAACCTATCTAATTTCAAGTCGGTAGAACTCAAATCATCTATAAACTGATTTATAACTCACGGCTTATCAACTTCAAACTTTACAGAACTTATAATCGTGATTCTTCATCTCCGATTCTCAAAAGTTGGAAACTGCAATTGTTTCCGAGCCTCTCACTTGATGAGCCAGAATTGGAGAGTATTTTTCTCTCCGAGGATACCGCAACTAATTAATGTTTTTTTTACTTAAATATTTTTTGGGAAGACAATTTGATGGTTAAGAGTTTTTAGTCGATGATTATGAGTAATATTTGTTTGGATTTTTGAATGTTGAGTAATATTTTTTTTGGAAGATAATTTGCTGTATGCTAAAATATTATAAAACACATAGACGTTTTTTTGTTGTACCCGTTTCTTGAATTTTAGGATATTTCCGTTTTCAATACATGTACCCGTCCCGTCCCGTCCCCGTGCAACTTAAGGTGCGTTTGGTTTGCTTTCTAGAATCACAATCAGATTTGGTATGATTATAAAGGGAATGAAACATGTATTAGAATTTCTAATTTTGTTTTTTGGTTTCATAAGTTTGGGTATCAAATTTTATATAAGAAGTGATACATATTAGTTGATTTTGTAATTTATAAGTGAAAGCAAAGCGGAACCTACGGCCAACAAAATGTACATCTTCTCCCTTCAATGACCCTATGGATATCAATCCATATTTCGATTCATTTTCTTATTAACCAAACACTTGCTATGAGTATCATTGTGATTCCACGATTCTGATAGACATGTACCAAACATACCCTTAGATTCTTGCTATGTTGCCATCGTAAGAAAATCTCTAATTCTGTAACGTGTTTGGAACTCTTGATATATCTACTTTTAAAATTAGATAATCCATAGAGTTCGAGTTTTTTTCTCTGATGCACGTGGGCTAACTGGTATTTCTTTTGTCGTTTCCAGAATTTTCTTTGTCCATTCCGAAGTATATCTAAGTTGTGTTGATGTTTAAATTACCACCCTTTGAATCGATTTTTAACAACCTCCTAACCTCAACACGAAACTCGTTTCAATGAACAAATATCTCACATTCCCATGTGCACGAGTATGTAGGACATCCACCCGAATACATGATGAAACACCTTTCAAAAGTTATAACTTGGCATTTGCAAAATCCTTGCAACAAACTATACAATTGCAGATAATTTGCACCATGAATTCTCATTGTAGAACTCCTAGATTTTTTTTTTTATTTTTATTTTATTTTTTTTTTATTATTTTTTTTTATGTACTCCCAATAGAATGATCATGTTGGAAAATCTTGTTTCTTTTTCCTTAATTATAAAATTACTGATCTTTTGTAAAATTAAATGTGAATCTTTTGTAAACAACATATACAACCATCATTATATCATCCCCTCATCAAGTAACTATGACTCATCATGACACCTTAGTTAATTTTGGCACTTTGGTTAAAACCATTATCAAACGAGTAACTTAATTAGAATAATCTATTTGTGGAACAAATTGGCAATTAAGTTCGACACTGGATGATGCTTATTAGGACGTATAACCATATCTTGAAATAGCTAGTGAAAGTATATTCAGGCTGGTACAAAGAAAATTTAGAAATCTTGATTTAACTTGATAGATTAGATAACTAGCTAGCTTGAATAAGCATCGTTAAACAAGCTCTATAGGCCACATTGAGTTAAGACTTGAGTCTACCCATGAAAATAAGCATCGAACTATAATACGGACCAGATTGGGTCATTAAATATAAACTTACACGTCTTATCAAAAAAGTATCATATCATTATTTTTGTAGTCGACATATATGCCTATGAATATGAGATCCACCATCTCAATGTCATCATCACTGCAATCCTTGTCACGGTTACCCTCCATTTATCCTACAACTTAACGATTGGATTAATTTCTATTTATTCATGCTAATTCTACAATTTGGCAACTATTGTTAATTAAAAAACTATTGCAAGACGACAAAACTAAACACGCAAACCCTACTACAACTTGAAAGAAAATATATAAANAATTACTGATCTTTTGTAAAATTAAATGTGAATCTTTTGTAAACAACATATACAACCATCATTATATCATCCCCTCATCAAGTAACTATGACTCATCATGACACCTTAGTTAATTTTGGCACTTTGGTTAAAACCATTATCAAACGAGTAACTTAATTAGAATAATCTATTTGTGGAACAAATTGGCAATTAAGTTCGACACTGGATGATGCTTATTAGGACGTATAACCATATCTTGAAATAGCTAGTGAAAGTATATTCAGGCTGGTACAAAGAAAATTTAGAAATCTTGATTTAACTTGATAGATTAGATAACTAGCTAGCTTGAATAAGCATCGTTAAACAAGCTCTATAGGCCACATTGAGTTAAGACAGAGGCGGCTCATATGTTTTGGTTTTTTATTCAACAACTTTAGTGTAAATTTATTGAGCCACTAGTGTGTATATGTAGTCTTTAAAAGTTTGTAAGTTAGTTCCCTTATATTTATTTCATTGGGTAATGTTTAGAGCTATTAGTTTGAAGTTTCGATAAAAAAAAGTTTACTTTTACATTGTAATAACTTTCGCCCCCCCAACAAATATGTTCAAGCTCCGCCACTGAGTTAAGACTTGTCTACCCATGAAAATAAGCATCGAACTATAATACGGACCAGATTGGGTCATTAAATATAAAATTACACGTCTTATCAGAAAAGTATCATATCATTATTTTTGTAGTCGACATATATGCCTATGAATATGAGATCCACCATCTCAATGTCATCATCACTGCAATCCTTGTCACGGTTACCCTCCATTTATCCTACAACTTAACGATTGGATTAATTTCTATTTATTCATGCTAATTCTACATTTTGGCAACTATTGTTAATTAAAAAACTATTGCAAGACGACAAAACTAAACACGCAAACCCTACTACAACTTGAAAGAAAATATAGAAATGTGACTTTAATCTTTGAGACTTTGACCTATAAAAGCAACTAGACAAAAAGCATTTTGGCAGCAAAACTTTAAGGAAAAAAAAAAAGAAAAAAAAGAAATTGGTTAGATTTTTTTTTTGGAAGGCGACTTTCAATTTTTTGGTTTAGAGTCGCACCCGCCATATTGGCAGGCCCTCATCCACCACATACCCAGACTATGTTGTCTGAACCGAGCCCACGCTGAAGTAGTGGGGATGTAAACGGCTTCCGCCCGGAAACCGTACCGCCTCCAAACGAGTTTTCCCGCTGGAGTAACGGTCGGATGAAAACCGGGGCCGGCTCGGATTCGAACCTGTGCAATTAATGTCTCACAGGCTCTCTCTTCATTGCCTAATATCATTAGAGCTTGTGGTCCCCAAGTGAGGACTTCCCGGTCGGTCACCCAAACCGGTACTACTCTCACCCGGGTGAGGACTTGCCGGTTAGTCATCCAAACCGGTACTACTCTCACCCGGGCACGCTTAACTTAATAAGCTCCACCCAGTAGACCACAAGCCCCTTGATAAGGTGGTCAGATATTCAGGAACCAACTTGCAATTACTCGAATTTAGTTGCTACTATATATAGGTTTCTACTTCGGAGAAAAGTTCTACTAGTAACATATATTACAAATATTTTAAAGATTGAATGAATGAACAAATTTTGACCACTTATTTTATTATCAGATTTAAAAAACTCATTTTCATCATTCTTTTTGAAAAATTAAATATCTAACAAACCGCTAATTTTTAAGCGAAACAAATCATACTATCACGATAAGAATTAAACCGTGTTTCTATAAAGGGAAATTTTTATCTACTTTCGATGAACTTTTCTTTTTCAAGTGTTTTTTATTTATTTATTTATTTTTTTATTTTTATTTTTTTTTTTTTGAAATTTTCATTCAAAAAAATCACACGTGATTTTGTAAAATCACAGTTGATTTATTATTTTAAAAATTGCATGTGATTTATGAAAATGTTGGAAAATTTAGTGCACTTGAGGGATCAAATCATACTTGGAAATGGGTTTGGAGGTACGGAGTGTACACCCATCAAGTCCCTGATTACCCTGACTCAATAGTGGTTGTGCAGGATTCTGCTGCTAGTGTTGGTTCTTGCTGATAGTGGATCCTGTTGCTAGTGGTTCCTGCTGCTAGTAGTATGATTCTGCTGCTGAGCAGTGATTCTGCTGCTAGTGTTAAGTTGATTCTGCTGATGAGAATGTAACTGATTTGACCTATTCAAATGAAAGTTATATATGTACTTATGACCACGTTTAATTGGTCATGTAACCACTATATTTTTGGCTATAATGGGGGCAATTATGTGGAGATTAATGGGCCGATTAATTCACATAATTCCATTTGACTAGCCATGATTATTTTCCTATTTATATAGGAAATCAATTATGCATGAAAGGTACACAGAAAACATAAACACTTAGATACGCAAGGGTTATTGATTTGTGCCTAATTCAATAACAAACATTTGGTCTTATCCCAAGTAGATATTCGTGATACCCAGGCATTAGGGTCGAATAGTTTACTTTGAAAAGTGATAACACGATTCCAAGTGATATCCGGTAGCCATTAATTTGGTACGTAGTTAGGCTATTGATTATCTTAACCCTGTTCTGGGCCAATAACCACCAACAATCAAAGTAAACTATTAGTGATAATCAATGGCTGCTGCTTTGAGGCATATGGCTGCTAACTTTTCAAAATTGGAAAAGTTTGAAGGTATCGATTTCAGAAGATGGCAAAAGAAGATGTACTTCTTGATGTCAAGTATGAATGTGGTGTATGTTCTGAACACGGCTATTCCAGAGGATCATGTAGATGATGCTACTGTGGAACAAATAAGGAAACGTAGCAAATGGGAGAATGATGATTATGTTTGCAGAGGTTTAATCCTCAATGGTACGTCTGACTCTCTCTTTGATGTTTATCAAAATGTTGAATCTGCCCAAGAACTATGGGATTCCTTGGAAGCCAAATATATGGCTGAGGATGCATCAAGTAAGAAGTTTCTTGTAAGTAATTTCACAAATTACAAAATGACTGATTCAAGACCAGTCATGGAACAATACAATGAACTTCTTGGTATACTTGGAAGGTTTACACAACATAAAATGAACATGGATTAGGCTATTTCAGTCTCTTGTATCATTGACAAACTACCTCCTTCTTGGAAAGATTTCAAGCATACCTTGAAACATAAGAAGGAAGAACTGACTCTTGTTCAGTTGGGTAGTCATTTGCGTATTGAGGAATCCCTCAGGGCGCAAGATAATGACAAGCCAAAGAGTAGTAATGCTACTGGTGCATCTGTTGTCAATATGGTGGAACATAACAATTCCACTAGGTACAATGACAACAAAGGCAAACGTAAAATTCATGATAACACAAGGGCTGATCCTAACAAGAAGGCAACACCTACTTGTTGGAAATGTGGCAAAACCGGTCACATTAAAAAGGATTGCAAAGGTGTTAAGGTTAGTGGTAAAGCCAATGGTTCAGGCACTAGTGGTTCAGGAAGTGGTGGTTCAACCAACTCACTGAAAGGTCAGAATATGTTTAATGAATCTCTTCAGGTTTATTATGTTACATATGTATCTGAATCTAACTATGTGCAGGATGATGAGGTTGCGTGGTGGGTTGACTCTGGTGCAACTGTTCATGTGTGCAAAGATAGATGCTGGTTCAAGACTTATGAGTCACTGAATGATAGATCTATTCTTCACATGGGAAATGAGTCAACAGCTTTGGTGCATGGTCGTGGTTGTGTAGATCTTAATTTTAGTTCTGGAAAGATTGTAACTTTGTTTATTGTTATTCATGTTCCTGATATAAGGAAGAACTTGGTTTCAAGTAGTGTTTTGAATAATCATGGATATAAACAAGTTATTGAAACTGATAAATTTATATTGTCTAAACATGGTGTGTTTATTGGTTTTGGCTATTTGTGTAATCAAATGTTCAGGCTAAATATTGTCACTGATATTGGTAATTCAGCCTTTATGTCAACCTCTAAAATGAATGACTTTACCCTTTGGCATGCTAGACTTGGCCATGTACACTTTAAAAGGATGCAAGATATGTCTAAGGATGGGTTAATCCCAGCATTTGACATGGACACTGAAAAGTGTAAAACTTGCATGTTGACCAAAATTACTAAGAAACCTTTTCAGGGTGTGAAACGTGAGACTGAGCTCTTGGAGCTAATACACAGTGACCTGTGTGATTTGCATGCCACTCCCTCTTTAGGGAATAAGAAGTACTTTGTGACATTTATTGATGATGCTTCTCGGTTTTGTTATGTCTATCTATTACATACCAAGGATGAAGCATTAGATAAATTCAAAGTATTTAAAACTGAAGTTGAATTACAACTTGGGTCCCTGATCAAAAGATTCAGGACTGATAGGGGAGGTGAATACATGGATCCTTTGTATTTTCAGTCTGTTGGTATAATCCATGAAACGACTGCTCCCTATACTCCTCAACAAAATGGTATCTCTGAAAGGAAAAACAGGGTACTGAAGGAGATGGTTAATTCCATGTTGTCCTATTCAGGGCTGAGTCAAGGGTTCTGGGGTGAAGCTATGTTAACAGCTTGCTATTTATTAAATAGGGTTTCCAACAAAAGGAACAAGGTTACCCCTTATGAAATCTGGACTAAAAAGAAACCCAACCTGAATTATCTCAGGGTATGGGGGTGTAGGGCTGTTGTAAGACTCCCTGATCCGAAATTGAAAACTTTGGGTGAAAGAGGCATTGAATGCATCTTTGTTGGATATGCTGAGCATTCCAAGGCTTATAGGTTCTATGTTATTGAACCTAATGAATATGTTTCAATTAACTCAACAATTGAATCAAGGGATGCAGTATTTGATGAGAATATATTCTCACCAGTCCCTAGACCAAGTCACAGGATTCCAAATGGAACCTGATGAGGTTGTGGTACAACAACCTGCACCTGAGCTCAGAAAGAGCAATAGGGTCAGGACTCCAAAGTCATTTGGACCTGAGTTTCATTTATATTTAGTTGAAGGTACAAGGGATGAGGTCTCTGACCAATACTCCTATTTCTTCATTGTTGAGGATGATCCCAAAACATTTGAAGAAGCAATGAAGTCCCAGGATGTTGCTTTCTGGAAAGAAGCAATAAATGATGAGATAGATTCCATCATGGGCAACAACACTTGGGTGTTGGTTGATCTACCACCAGGTTGCAAACCTCTAGGTTGCAAATGGATTTTCAAAAGGAAAATGAAGATAGATGGAACTATTGAAAAGTTCAAGGCAAGGCTGGTCATTCAGGGCTTTAAACAAAAGTCAGGAATAGACTATTTTGATACTTATGCCCCTGTGGCACGTATCAGTACCATAAGATTGCTGATTGCTTTGGCATCAATTCACAATCTGATTATACATCAGATGGATGTGAAGACAGCTTTCTTGAATGGTGAATTGGATGAGGAGGTTTACATGAACCAACCTCAGGGCTTCATCATGTTTGGAAATGAAAATAAGGTGTGTAAACTGATTAAGTCTTTATATGGACTGAAACAGGCACCTAAGCAATGGCATCAAAAATTTGATGAAGTGGTTTTGTCTAGTGGTTATGTTCTTAATTAGCCTGACAAATGCGTATATAGTAAATTTGATGAATCTGGTAAAGGAGTCATCATTTGCCTATATGTTGATGACATTTTGATCTTTGGCACTGACCAAAATCAAGTTGACCTGACAAAGGAATTTTTGTCATCAAGGTTCTCCATGAAAGACATGGGGAAGGCTGATGTTATCCTTGGTATAAGGATTAAACATGAAAGTAAAGGAATTTCGATCTCTCAATCTCATTATATTGAGAAGGTGTTGAGGAAATTCAATTACTTTGATTGTACTCCAGTGAGTACTCCTATGGATACAACTGAGAAGCTGGTGCCTAATACTGGCAAAGCTATATCTCAACTTGAGTATTCTAGGGTAATTGGCTGCCTGATGTATGCCATGACTTGTACAAGACCTGATATTGCTTTTGCAGTGGGTAAACTGAGCAGGTATACTAGTAATCCTAGTGCTCATCACTGGCAAGCAGTTCAGAGGGTACTGAAGTATTTGAAGAGAACTATGGACTATAGTCTCTCATATACTGGTTATCCATCAGTGTTGGAAGGTTACACTGATGCAAGTTGGATCAGTAACACTGAAGACAATTCGTCTACCAGTGGCTGGGTATTCCTACTTGGTGGAGGTGCAATTTCTTGGGCATCCAAGAAGCAAACTTGCATTACCAGTTCAACAATGGAATCTGAATTTGTGGCTTTAGCAGCTGCTGGTAAAGAAGCTGAATGGTTGAAAAACTTGCTTCTTGAGATTCCATTGTGGCCTAAACCTATAGCACCTATTTCTATCCGGTGTGATAGTGCTGCTACATTGGCAAAGGCTTATAGCCAGATGTACAATGGGAAGTCTAGACACTTAGGTGTCAGGCATAACATGATTCGTGAGCTTATCATGAATGGGGTGGTATCTATAGAGTTTGTAAGATCTCAACAGAACTTAGCTGATCACTTGACGAAGGGTCTGGCTAGAAACTTGGTTTTAAAGTCATCTAAAGGGAAGGGTTTAAAGTCCAACTTAGTCACTGAATGCTAAGATACCCAACTCCCTCCTAAGGAAACTTGGGAGTTGAGTTCAATGTGGAAAGCTGAACATTCAGTGTACTGGAGCACATGTTTTACAATCATCCCAAGGTTGTGCTCAGAACTTGCTGAAAAGGAGGATGAAGTCTTTACTTCTCAATGGTTAATATCTTTGAAAAAGTGCTAAGCAGAAGCATGGATAAAGAGGAACCACCTATAGGAATGTTGAAGTTTTGCCGCTTCAGGAAGCTATGGACTTTTAGCTTTTACAACATTTATGAATTGGATATGGACACATGGCTTGTATAGTGTCAGGAGTGTTTAAGTGTTTGAAAATATATGTGTATTTTATCTTCAAGTATTCAAATGGGTTGAAGGGTTCAATTCTTAGAACACCCTGATTCTCGAATATTTTAACGTGTAATGTACTAAGATGGAAATTCAATCCTCAGGATATTTTCGTTTATGCATATGTTTTGTTTAAAGTTTGAATTTCATGCAAAGGAAGTGAACTAAATTTGCGGAGGATTGTTGGAAAATTTAGTGCACTTGAGGGATCAAATCATACTTGGAAATGGGTTTGGAGGTACGGAGTATACACCCATCAAGTCCCTGTTTACCCTGACTCAATAGTGGCTGTGCAGGATTCTGCTGCTAGTGTTGGTTCCTGCTGATAGTGGATCCTGCTGCTAGTGGTTCATGCTGCTAGTAGTATGATGATGCTGCTGAGCAGTGATTCTGCTGCTAGTGTTAAGTTGATTCTGCTGATGAGAATGTAACTGATTTGACCTATTCAAATGACAGTTATATCTGTACTTATGACCACGTTTAATTGGTCATGTAACCACTATATTTTTGGCTATAATGGGGGCAATTATATGGAGATTAATGGGCCGATTAATTCACATAATTTCATTTGACTAGCCATGATTATTTTCCTATTTATATAGGAAATCAATTATGCATGAAAGGTACACAGAAAACATAAACACTTAGATACGCAAGGGTTATTGATTTTTGCCTAATTCAATAACAAACATTTGGTCTTATCCCAAGTAGATATTCGTGATACCCAGGCATTAGGGTCGAATAGTTTACTTTGGAAAGTGATAACACGATTCCAAGTGATATCCGGTAGCCATTAATTTGGTACGTAGTTAGGCTATTGATTATCTTAACCCTGTTCTGGGCCAATAACCACCAACAGAAAACACATGTGATTTTCAAACTAAATATCACATGCGATCTAGCAAATCACAATATGATTTTGTAAAAATCACACGTGATTTCTAAAATAACAAATCACAATGATTTTACAAACTACATGTGATTTTTCTGGGCGAAAATTATAACACTAGAAAATAAAGCTTGTAAGAAAAAATGTCAAAAGTATATCACATTGTCCATCTAATGAAAGATAAAAAAGATATCGTCGAGATGGTGTGTTTATCGTATCTTGAAGATTTATCGTTTGTAAGATATTTTATTTTCAAAAAAAGGTAAAAATAGGTTTTTTTTAAGGGCTAAGATTTGCCCATTCCAACTTTAAAGACTTTGTTATTTATGTTGATCTTACATATTCACTTTCGTATCTTGAAAAGTGAATGACTCGGTTTTAGCATTACTGTCGTTTATGCATACCTTTCGACGAGTTGATTTCTTCAAACAAAGATAATTAATTATCTCGCAATATATACACTAACACATAAGACTAGTATAATGGCAATGTTATGGGTCTCAATTTCTCTCTTTAATAACAAATGATGCAATGCTCATAATGGTGACATATGGGTGACCCAACATTTTTTTAATTAAAATTTCATTAATAATTAAAAAACATTTTTTTTAACGGCGGATTTTATTACCAAGCTTAGCAAGAAGCTAAAGCTCACAAAGAAACAATTACACTACAATAGACATAGGGCTTTTAAGCCAACCTACCCAATCTAGCTTCCTCCTAGCTCTAGAATTGCACCAAATATATGAATGAGAAACAATGAGATCAAATAGCGAAGCCTTTGATATGGAATCTAAAGAAAAAAGCAAACTATTGCGATATCCCCAAATGATCCACTACAAGACAAAAAATATGGCTTCCAAGTAATCTTTCGCCACCTTCATCAACCTTAAACCTTCGAACCAGGAAACCCATGAATGGTAAGAAGAAACGCCTCTGTCCAGTAAATCCCACCACCCTAAAATCTTAACCATGATGGACGAAGCGACCGAGCAAGAGAAGAACAAATGATCAACCGTTTCAGCTCCATCATTACACACCGGGCAAACTATAGACGGAATATCTAATCCTCTACTTGACATATTAAACCTCGTCGAAAGTTTATTCAAAGCTAGACGCCATGCAAACACATTGACTTTAATGGGAACCAATTTTACCCATCTCTTTTGAGCTCCTACCATCTCAGACAGCCCCTCATCTATAAAATGCCTAGTTGACGCTACTCTGAACTCACCATCTTCCTCCAAATTCCATACCCATTTATCCTGCTCTTCTACTAATTCTATCGAAGCGATTAAGTTGGAAGCCTCTTCCAACGGCAAACCTTCTATCCCCCCCCCCTTGGAGATCTTCTAAGCCCATATAGGATACCATTTTGGATTTTGTCACGAAGAGAAACTTCCTTATTGTTCTCTAGAGCAAACAGCCGCGGAAACTTAACGTGTAGAGAACCCCCTCCCATCCAATTTTCTAGCCAAAATAACGAATCGCAACCGTTACCCACTTTTTTTTCCATACACGAAAATAAATCTATCCCACTTTCTTTAAGATATGAGACACCACGAATACAATTTAGCCAAGTTGAATACTTACCTACTTGAACTCCACAATCCAATCTTCTAGACCTCCCATGAATAGCCTTGATAATCGAGACCCACATCACATCAGGTTGAACCTTAAACCGCCAAATCCATTTAAACAAAAGAGCACAATTCATAGCTAGAAAACTAGACATACCTAAACCACCAACTTCTTTACTAGCAACAACACTATCCCAAGAAAACCAGGAAACCTTCCTTGATAAGGAGAAAAGTGTACCCGTTTTAGGGGGTCATTTAAGCCCTAATTCGTGTTAATATGATCAAATATTGCCCTAAATCGTTCCTTTTGTCATTTTAGGTACTTTTGAGAAGAATTCTGGAAAACACATCATTTTGGACGTTTTTGGAGCATAAAGTGAAGAAAACGACAAAGTCTCAAAAGAATGCTGGAAATCCTTCCTGACGGCGTCAGAGTCACAAGGTGACGTCGTCAGCCAACCAAGACAAAGGAGTGGATTCTGACTATACGTGACGCCCTAAGAAGAAAATGTGATGTTTACACCTGACGGCGTCAGGTGTTAATATTCCTAGGCCGTCAGGTGTAAAGCTAACAAGTGACGGCCTAGAGCAATTTTACAAGTGACGGCGTCAGAAGTAGATCTAGGCCATCCGAGAACCCTAATGGCGGCGAGCTGACGGCGTCAGAGCGTATAAGCTGACGCCGTCAGAGTGTATTCTCTATATATACTTTTCTATTTTTCATTCATTAGTGTGCAACTTTTGGGAAAAAAACCCTAGACGATTTTGACAGCTTTTTCAAGGGTTTTTCACCCTTGATTCTTCCATGTTCAATTGAGGATAAGTCTCCATTCAAATTAATCAATATGTCTATGTGTTGGTTAATTATATCTTATGCTTGTCTTTCAATTAACATGCTAGGCTAGATTTATTTTGTGTTTGCTTAGA
>LBNU01011706.1:0-12294 GCA_014162995.1 Artemisia annua | reverse complement strand
AAAAAAAAAAAAAAAAAAAAAAAAAAAAAAAAAAAAAAAAAAAAAAAAAAAAAAAAAAAAAAAAAAAAAAAAAAAAAAAAAAAAAAACCTTAAAATGGGAAGGTAAAAAAAAACTTAAGTACACAAAGTCATAAAATGACAACAACAAAAAAAAAAATAATAATAAAAAAAAAAAATATGGGACAAAAAGTACACACAGTTACACAAGTACCCCTACCCACTATGGAGGGTTTGTGCTACCAGCCCTAGGGAGGGTGTGGTTAGTGTAACCCATTTACGTCACTGATAGCCTCGAAAGAAAAGTGAAATTGAATGAGTGGCGTTTGGAAATAGTAGGTTTTAGCTAACCACATACTCACTCATGAATTACAATGCACTGAATGGATCTACTCTTCTCATTTCATAATTAAAAATTCCGATCTTCTTTTTCAAAAAATAATTTTAAGGCTGCCATGAAGAAGAAGCTCGATACCCGTTTCCCTGCTGTAAGTTTTGACATCTTTTCAATTTCATAATTATGTTTTATTTATTTATTTATTTTATTTTAATAAATGGTCCCATATGTTAGAGTGAAGAAATTAGTTTTTGCATTTGAAAATTTTGAATCATTTATGACAATGATTTTGAAAGTTTGAATCTTTGGACTAGCTACATAAGATTACATAGGTGGTGTTTGTTTTAGCTTTTATAAGGGCCTAATGAGCTTATTAGTGTATTTAAGGGGGTGTTTGTTTCGACTTATCGCTTATTTGATTTTGGGCTTATGTTTCATAAGCTCGTTTTTTGTGGCTTATTTTGAATCTTTCCGGCTTATATATGTTTCTTATGTTATGCTAAGCTTATATAAGCCGAAAAGTTTCAAAATAAGCCGCAAAAAGTGAGCTTATGAAACATAAGCCCAAAACCAAATAAGCCATAAGCCGACTATATAAGCCGAAACAAACACCCTCTTAGCTCAACCAAGTGTTTGGATAAGCTTAACCAAGCTTGTTTAGCTAAAATCAAACACTTGAATTTGTCAATTTATTTTAATAAGCTGATTTACAAGGGCTTGTAAGCTTATCATTTATAAGCCATAAGCCATAAGCCATAAGCTCCTTATGAAACATAAGCCAAATATAAGTCTAGACAAACACCCCTTGGTACTATAATTTAATTGAGTGTCCCTTGATATTATGTGATACCGAACTTGCCAATATTCTTTTGGGGGTTTATTACCGCTGACTGAGGTCTAGTGTGAATTGTAGATATCAATCCTTTTAAAGTTTTAGGGGACAAATTTTTAATCACATCTTGTATCATGCAAGATAATGTGTGCTTAAACTAGGTTTGTTAATCGATTGAGATATTTTACGGGTTAGTGAATGTTGGTAAACTCATAAATATTATTCTAAGAGAGGCTCCTTGAGAAACAATGGGAGTATAAATTCTAAAGGAACTTTTGTTTTTATTCCTAATAATATAGAGCTATTGTTTGCAGGCACGGATCAAAAAGATAATGCAAGCTGACGAGGATGTTGGAAAAATTGCCTTGGCAGTGCCGGTTTTAGTTTGTAAGTATTTAAGGGGGTGCTTGTTTTAGCTTCTTTGATGGGCTTATGAATTTATTGAGATTTTGATAAGCCAATAACCTTCTTTTAATGGCTTATTGAGCTTATGAACTCAAATAAGCTATAAGTTCAAGCTGATAAGCCTTTAAAAATGAGCTTATTAGCTTTTTATAGGCCCATCAAATAAGCTAAAACAAACACCCCCTTATTGTAGGCTTGTAGCACTCTATGATCAATATAAGACGTGCAATGTTCTTACTCGTTAGGAATATTTTGCAGCCAAAGCTTTGGAATTGTTTTTGCAAGATCTTTGTGATCGTACATATGATATAACTCTACGCAGAGGTGCAAAAACTGTTAACTCGCTGCATTTGTAAGTCCTCCTTTAACCATTTTTCAAGATAAATATACTAAACTGAGTCTTAAGGATTTAACGGGTCAGTAAAAAGCATTCTTTTGGTAATTTAAATCATTACAGTGTGTTTTTTCTGACATAACAATGCAACTTTTGCAACTAAAAGTTATATGATTTTGTGAGAAAACGTCAACTTATTAGATCTTGTTAAAAGCGTCAATGAATAGGACATTTGTATAAAACATCAATTTATTTGATTTTATGAAAAACATCAATTTATGACTTTTGTGGATAAACATTAATTTATATGACTTCTGTGGAAAACATCAATTTATTCTATTTAAAAAAAAAAAAAAAAAAAAAAATCAATTTATATGACTTTCATGACCTTGTCTTTGAAAAATATGACTTTCATGAAAAACATCAATTTGTTTTATTTTATGTGAAAACATTAATTTAATTTTTTGGTTTAATTCAGAAAGCATTGTGTGCAAAGTTACAATGTGTTTGATTTTCTGAGGGAAGTTGTCAACAAGGTCCCTGATTATGGTCATTCTGATGCTGGTGTTGATGATCGTGCCATGATAAAGAGGAAGTAAGTATTATTCTCATCGTTCTTTAGTGACTTTGTTTATTCTTTTAAAATACAATAAACATCCAAATATTAATGCAATTTAAACATCTTTCAGGAAAGCTGCCGCAGATGAAATGAATGAAAGTGATGAAGAGTTGAAGAGAAACAGGCTGGTAAAAGTTTGTCTTGTGTCAAATTTTCTATTATCAAGCATATATCTTTTGGTGGAAGTCTGATGATTGGTTTTGGGTCAAAACTGGTCTGATTAGTCCATTCTTTAAATTGCTTAATGATTAATGTCATAAATAAAATTATAAAAGCTATATTTAAGATAACATTCTTAATAAAGTTCTGAACATTGGAGCAACTTATGACCCATTAGACCAGGTTGACCTATTTGACCCGTTTCCTTTTTAGCTGTGTATATTAAACTGTTACTCTTTAGACCTGTTAAATATTCGAGATAAAAAACCAAATCAGCTCAATGTTAAGTAAACGGGTTGGAATTGCTACCTCTATATTTAAGCTATGGTTCACCCTAGTATTTAAATTGTGAAGCATCAGACTTACCTTATACAATATTTCTAAGTGATTCATGTGGTAAACTAAAGCCACACTTTTTAATGCAGCATGAAGCAAGGCAAATAAGCACCAATGGTAGGGGCCGAGGTCGTGGTAGAGGAAGAGGCAGAGGTCGTGGCAGAGCATCAGCCGAACGCGAGCCTCCCCAAATGGAAGTAGAATTAGAACCGTGCGCACCATCGGTTCAACCTATAATCAACCAGGGGCTAAACCCACAGAGGTCAGTTGACCACAATCTAGACTCACCCAAGACCTTGAAAGTTGAAGTGGCTGGCAGTGATGGTGGTCGGGACTTTGATTTGAATGCTGGGATTGGTGAAAACACTAACAAAGTGGTTGATGCTATGGATGGTGTAGGTGCCATACAACCGCCTACTCCATCACCACTGCCACAACCGATTCCTGGTACAGGTAGTGGCGGTTCATTAGTGGCGAAGGATGCTGAACTAAAAAACGAAGATTATCTTGGTTTGTCACTATCAGAAATGGATAGGATGNAAAGTGAAGTTAAAACATATATAAGTGTGGCATCAAACATGTGCATTTAGATCCCATTTGTACCTCAGTTTCACTTTTTCTCAATCATATGTTTATTTATGTGGCGGTATTTGTGCTAACATGTCTGACAACTGTTAGCACAACGATTGTTATGATAATGCATTTAAATGGCATTAGTCCATTCTATTTTATGATTGATGCTATATATCTTCTGAATAACTGAAATGATGACTTGGTGACCTGAGTGTAAGCATTTTTAAAGAGTATGCCTTGCTGATCTTTCATTACATGCCGACAGTCGATTACCAGCTGAACCCTCTGTAATTTATATACTTAATATTTTGATTCTTAGTTATCACAAACACAGAATCTTTGCTCAAACATAGTGGTGAGAAGAACAAGACCTCTTATCAATATCTGCCCTGCTATGCATAGAGATTAATGTATAGTCCTGTTGTTTCCAAAGGCCTGCTATGCATATAAAACATATATGTTGTTTTTACCAATGCCTGCAACGGCGAATGAAGTTGAACCAGTCTTTGATTTCCCTTATGCCCTGTTTTTTATTTCCCTTATCTCACTATTGCCGATTACCGGATCTTAACTTCTTGTAAACTATACACTTCTTCGGTTGCAACTATGATTTTGATGATCAACTAGATTTGTGGCTTAAATAATATTCAAGATTATGCAGTTGAGTTGGAAGCCAGTGATCTATTAATGCAGCATGAACGTAGTTTCAGTTCGTTGCCATGCGTTTCAGATACTAGTAGTTGATCCTATGTTATAAGAATATATATGTTATGCAATGTAGTCGATATAGGTGGTAATTTCGACATTTTTTTGTTAAAAACAGCTCAATAGAGTTGTATCTGAGTTATGATTTCTTAGTTTAAACCAGACAAAGTTGCACTAATAACCTCCAAAAATGCGATGTTTTTCTTTATACAAACTCATGAATCAATCAATTTACACTTTCATGTATTGTATATTACAATCCAGAAATCCACACCTTTTATAGGTAATCAAGAACCCAAAAAATGATTGTGAGAAGGCAATATGTCAGAAAAAAAATTCAGCATATCACCAACTTGTATAATTCAGAAAAAATTAAAAGTAACTAGATTGAACCTGCAAAAGTTCAAGTTGCGCTAACAACTTAGCTACTATTGGTTTCAACTGTGTATCACCGTTCTGTGCAAGATCGATCAGCACCACTTGTGCAGATTCACCATACTTGACTCTATAATCTTCAACTCTGAAAACCCTCTCCAATATCCAAACTGCTTTTTCTCGAGTCTTTATACTCCCCAATTCAATCACTTTTATAATAGCTTCAATTCCTGACATTTTCTCAATACAACTGCACCCGTTTTCCCATATCTCATCTTGCAAAAGAGTCGATAAAGCCTCAAGAGCAGCTTCATCAGCTTCCCTTTGGCTACCTTGCAAGATTTTGATCAATGGAGAAACCGCGTTTGCCTTCACCAAGCAAAAAGTGCTTTTGACAAAACAGTAGCCATTATGAACTTCACAAAACGCTTCTGCGGAAGGAGGAACACATAACCACGTCGACTTTTTTGACTTTCTGAGGTTTAAGGAGTTCTTTGATAACTGTGCTAGTGAAGTGGCAGCCCTACATTTAGCAATTATCGGCCCTTCTGACAGCATCTTTACAAGAACCGGTATTACCCTATTTTCAGCTGAGTAAAGCTGCAGTTTTAGATTGGATGTGATGGTAAATCTCATTATTATACCTGCAATATTCTCAATCAAATGATGTGATAAGAGGGCTGTTGAAGTTGCTGGTTTTGAAGTCATTATAGACACGAGAATGGGTAATAAGTTTGCCTTCTTGAGTATCTCTGTAGCTTTCTTATCATTAATGGGAAGATTACACAGAATCCCAGCAGCAGTAGTTTTTTCACTCTCGGATGTTGAAGATGAAAGGATGTTTACAATATTAAGAAGATTAGTTTCCCCCAATTGTTCCATGAGTTCATCTGATAACTCTTTAGACAATGTGTGAATCAATTTAAATGCCCCGATCCTAATTTCATGATTTGTTTCCGTAAGGAAGGGTAAAAGGAGTTGAATTGATCCATTTTCCTTCATTTTCCTTCTAACTTTTGAAGCACTAGAATGAGAAGCAATGCTATTTAATGCTTCTAAGAGATGTTGTTGAATGATGGGACTCGAAAGACTAAGAAGTGAGAACATTTGAAGGGCAATGTCATGGTTGACAAGCATAGTATCGGATTTAGCGATCCGTGCTAAAATGGCAGATGCGGGTTCACGAAGAGTCATAAGAACAGATGTTACAGAAAATAGGAGTTGAAGAAGTGATGGAACAATTCCTGAATTGATTAACCGTTTGGTGTTTTCTTTTAAGGTAGATAAGTTTTGTAGTGCACTTAAAGATGATAATTTAGCTTCAAGTTTTCCTTCTTTGAACATTTTGACTAAGGGTGGGATTGCACCATCTTCTCCAATGGAAGCTCTGGTTTGGTCTCTAAGTTCCATTCTTGAAATCGCTGTTGCCATTAAAATTTTACTCATGTCGGATCCTGTAAGGATGTAATCAATCAATTATTGCAAGTGTAAAATCAGATACCATCTGGAAATAAATGTTTGTTCTTCATTCCACACAAATGTTAAGTATTGAAAGGTAAAAACTGGCTATATTTTAGAGGGCTAAATGCTACAAGTAACCAGCGTTTCTTAAGTTACATTTTTCTTTTGGTTAAAGGTAACCGCTGAAAAATAAAACTCAGTTGGAGGTATCAAAATGATGCCATGTCAATCACTTTGACCATGCTTGCTTTCTCTAACTTGTCTTATTAGAACCAATTATCTTAGATATATGCCTTAAGTCAATGAATTTAAAGCCTAATATAAGTTGGCTACCCAATACAGATTTCAGAAGAAAGTTGACTAGTTTTCTATGTACTTATCTTAGATGTTTGTCGGAATTCAAGAAATCTGCAAGCCTAAACTAAGAAGGTACCCAATAACAGAATCAAATGAAGATGCATCTACATGAAGAAGATGCATTTAGAAAGTTGATTCATGCATAAAGGAACTAAAGGCTTATTTTAAAATACCTTCGTTTAAATACTTTATAAGTGGCTTGAAATAACCTGCTTCTGCCATATGAAGCGCATTCTGATTATTGCTCGACAATGAGGCCAACAACTTCTCTGCATCATGGGAAGCTGCTTGATCTTCACCATTAAAAATGGCAACCAACATAACTATACATCCTTGAATTCTTCCGATCCTTCTCCTCACAGCAGAAACATCAGACAAAGTTGATAATAGGCCTACCGCCTCTCTCTGTTCATCCTCATCCCGGGACAATGATTTGACAAGCGCTGACAAATACTCTACCTCTGTCATCTTGTTCTGCACATATTTGGCTAAGTAAAAACATACACGCAAACAGTATATGTCGCAATCTTGACCAATTTACTTGTTCTGCATATTATTTGGCTAACTAAAATAAACACACTGAAAACGAAAAAGGAGAAGAAAATGCATAGAGATTTTCCGTAATTTCTTCAATTCGTTTATTTGGCGATGACAAATACCTAGGACTTGCAACCAAAGCCTTAGCCCTTTGCAACTCCGTTTCAAGCGAATCAACCGCACTTCTAATAGGCGAACTCTCCATGATCTTATTTTCCTTAAACTCACTAAGAACCAAACTTAATTTACGCGTAGAGTGAGATAACTCCGAAAAAGTAAACGAATCTTTAATTACACTACTACTTGCCTCATCAGGTTCAGATACAACATCACAAAGGCTTTTACCCTCCATTTTATGACAACCCCAGACCGCAAAAACCAATTCTTTAAAAAATTTCACAAACTTATAATCCGACAAGTAAAGGCTAATACACACAAAACATAACACCCGGAAATTGAAATTTGGAACTATGCTCAAGATCATGCATAAATCAGTCTCAAACAATCTCACCAGATCACTCTAGATAAACCAATATTAAAATTACCACAAAGAAATTTTTTAGACAATCCGTTAGGGAGCACTAATGTTTACCAATAACATATTTATAGCTAATTTACACACACAAAAAAACTAGATACCCTTTATCAGTTTTAACAAACCTAAATTACTCCTAAAAAACCCCCAACACTTCGAACCAAAAAAATTTCAGTTTCTTTCATACCAAATAATTGTGGGCAACTGGGCAAGTATGATCTTCACAAAACTTGCATCACAACCCAAGATCATATGCATAGATGATCAAATTAAGCAACCTTATCCACTACCCAAAACTTAAAAACCAATAAAACAGTTAAATTTTCTTTTAGACAATTCATCAAACAGTTGGTGAACAAAGATACAACTGGAACAGAGTTTCACCCTTGAGACATAAATATGGGTAACACAAACACAAATAACAGATACCCTTTAACAAATTTAGTCAATCTCACTTAATTAAACCAAAAAAAAAACTGTTGAATTTTCTTTGAGACAATTCGTCGAACACTTGGTGGGCAATTCAACGAAAGGACTGCAAAATTGACTTTATGTTTGGTTGGTTGGGTTTTCCAAACGTGAAAAACAAAGTAGGAGTAAGAATTATTAGTTAGTTTGAAAAAAGGTGATTGAAATAACAAGGTAGTTATAGAGTGGAAGTTGACTTGGTCTTTGGCTTTCATTTTCATACTTTGTTTTTGTGTTCAAGATACACAACAACACACTTTTATTTTTAATTATAAAAAGAAGAATAAAAAAGAAAGTTCCGAATGACGTGAACGGAGGGATTAGTAAGAAGAAGATACAAAAGGAAAATGACAAATACTTTGTTTATTCATTTTGTTGGTATATTTCCGGACGGCGGCTAAGGCGGGTGTTTGGCCGGAGTATTATTATTATTATTTTTTTATTATTATTATTTTTAATGGTAGTTGTTGGTGTCAATGTCAATGTCAACGTCAGTTAATAATCTCGAAACTTGTAATGATGGTTGTTTGAATGTAAGGTCAATTTAGGAGAGTAATCATGAGAAAATTACTATTTCATGTTGCCCATCTTTCTGCTACAGTGCTACTTGTATATCCATGATTCCATGACAAATTTGAAACAACAAAAATAGGTGATCCCACCGTCCGGCACGATAAGAGTGTACGTTACTACTCCCTCCGTCACAAAATTATTAGAAATTTTAATAAAAGTGAAACCGCTATAAATGTCAACCACTAAAAGAGAATATTCTTCTAATATATATATATATATATATATATATATATATATATATATATATATATATATATATATATATATATATATATATATATATATATATATATATATGGTAGGGATCCAGTAAGAAGTAAATTAAAATAAGAAGTGGTAAGAAGTGATTAAAACCACACATTTGAGATGCAACGACTTGCATACGATGCATTTTTATTCGTATAGATGCAACACCTTGAGTTTCGAAAGTTAATTTGATGTGGGATGGTGGAAATAAGTTCATTAGTTCAAATAGAAAGAAGTCTAGAGGCCATACATTGAATATCCAAAGCCCTAGACTTGTTAGAACTAATATACATGTAATGTAATTCTCAATTATGAGAAGGAGAGCATTCATTTTGCAAAACACATACATGAGTCTTAATCTTTTAATGAATTCCACTCCCTCTACTCCTTCTAGAAAAGCAGAATAAGGTTGTGAAATAATTGTATCCAAGTCCTACAAAAAGCCTCATCTATGCGTAGACTTCCAACTCATTGCTGCATTCTGGAGTCAATTCATGTTATTGGGCTTCAGTGTTTCCTCCTCCTTTGCTTTATTAAGAATATTAATAGGTTGCTTAAAGATTTTCTATGGACACCAGAGTAATTCGTCTCAGAAAAATGTAAAGTCAATGGAAATCTGCTGTCATCCCCAGAAATATCAAGGGCCGGGTTAAAAGATCTAAAAGCGGAATGAAGCTCGCTAGCTAAACTAGTTTGAACCTTGCTACTAAAAAAGAGCTTTTATGGGAAATGACACACTGTGAACTCAAGTAAAATTTTGTGAGGCTAATTTTGGATAGATGATAGTGGTTGGAAGAATATATTAATAAGTCAGAGATAAAGCAGAGATAAATTGTTTTCAAGGATGCAATGGTAGAATATTTCTATTGGTATGCATAATTGTGTCAGTTGGTCCTTTAATCAATATATTAGCCACAGGGATCTTTAATGATGCTAGGTTGGATGGGATATAAAGTTGTGATAGCTAAATAATGGAAACTGAGAGCCAACGAATGGTACAGCAAATTTAGTAAATATTACTAGTATTTAGATGCCCAAGTTTAGAATCGAGAAATTGTGATATTCCCCTTGTTGGAGAAATTATGAGAAAGAGATAATTTCTTCAAGAATGTGTGTAGAGATCATCAGTCTAATGATTTAGAGTGTCATGTGGAAGTAGTAGGTTCTCACAATGCATACCTAGTAATGCTTTTATCTTATGCTTTGCTATAGGAACAGATTGTCAAACTAAAAAGATAGAACTACAAAAATGGGAAATTGTGCAGTTAATAGATTTAGTTGTAAAGAAGGACTCTGAAAAGTTCAGCATTTAATTTTTTGAATGTGAATTTTTCTAGAGCTGGGGGAAGAAGACCTAAAGAGATCTAATTGAAAATAGATTGAATAACGTGGCATATGATAAGTCCTTCTGAGTATGCAAAATGGGACAAAAGGGTAATTAATAATAGGAGTGTGGATCAGAAATTGATTTAGCCTGCAAGGGTAATTGTATATGGCTTGAGAGAACAACCAATTTTCAAAGAAGAGAGAAAAGTTCAAGAGAAGTGAAAGATTGATCATTGCAATGGTGATGAAATTAATTAAGCTAAAAAGTCAAAGTAGCTAAGCAGTTGAGAGAAGTGGAAAGAAATGTCTTATTAGCTGAATAAAGTTGGTGGCATGTAAGAAATGTATGGTTTTAGCAGATGGCTGGTATCTTGTAATGTTATGCTGATTCAGTCGTTTTCTTGCCATTGTTTTTTGATGGATGCGCAATCATTGACAAGATGACAGTTGATTAGTGGGTAATTCACATAAGGAGTCCCGCTTTTTTAAATGATTAGATAAAGGGTCAAGCCCTGGATGTTTTGACATAAGTAATATCTCCAAATAGGTAAATGATCTCCAACAAGCAAATCAGGGTGGTGATTATGTACCTTGCTACTGGAAACAATGTTCTAACCAGGGTAATTCTCACGTTCATACTTGAATAGTGAAGAATTTTAAATAGCCATTATCTGATAGGCTTGTATCGTTGGGATATTGAAGTTACTTTTATTAAGAGGTCCAAACCTTATCTCTGAGTTGGTCCCCTTTTTAGACTAAGAATTGGGTTTCCTATTAAGGTACTTCAAAATCTGCCATAAAGTGAGGGTTACCAGATGAGAAGGGTAATGTGAGTATGGTGGGATTATTTAGATAGAAAGTGAGGATGAAAGATGAACCACTTGGGGTCCATTAACTGCCAAGGAGGAATGGTTGGTAACGCAAATAGGGGTGTGTGCCCAAGTTGTTGAAGCCATTGAGAAATGAAAGCTCAGCACAATGGTATACCCTTACGTGAGAGGTTTATGGGTGCATAGTTGAAGCCATGTAACCCTTTCTTCTGGTGTTGCTTGTGGGTTTATGGGCATTAAGAGAAGGTAAAATGGAATGTTAGCAGAGGTTAGTGCATTAAAAGTATGATGAATTCCGTTGAATAACAGAAAAGAAGGAAAACAAGATCTGAATGCTGAAACAAATTATGCGTGAGATCAATCTAAATGTGTGTCAGATATCCGTTGACTTTGACTTAAGTAAGCTTATTTGTGCTGAAATCAGCGATGTTTGTAGCCCAAGAATTGGTCTGTCCAATTCTGTTCTGTATTCTTGTTTGAAAGTTTGTACAGTTGATTTTTGAAGTAAATATTTCCAAACCTTTTGCACAAAAAAAATATAACCTTAGAAAACATAACTTTGTGAATAAAACAGGGATAGCAAACTGTCTTTTTTTGACTGTGGCAAATAGGGTTTGTACACGAGCTAACCGCAACTAATGTTAACATTGATGTTTGGTAGATTACGTTTAATGTGCATTAAATAGAACGACGAGTATGACTCCATCATAAAAGCGCAACCTACATTTGCTAAAGTTGATCACTAACGAAATTAATACAATTCCCATGAGTTCTAATGCAGTATCAATGGGGGAGGGCAAAGAATAAACAAGTAAAGGTTGTACACCATCAACAATTGAAATCATTACTAACCAATCGTCTGTCTCTTCGAAAAACACTCATCACAAACCGGGCGGTCCCATGTCCCGATATGACTTACAAAGCGTCATTGCGCCCGGTAGGGCTTAGAAAGCATGCCGCCAATCGGCGGGCTTGAAGGCAGGGTAATAAAGTATTATAATAATATAAAATATAAGTTATATGATTATAAGTATAATATTATAATAATATATATATAATATAATATATATAAATAATAAATAAAAATTAATAAAAAAAAGGAATAAGAGAACTATAACAACAATTCGAGATTCACCGACCCCGTAGAATTAGATTATCCCTAAACTTAAGGCATTATAAACACTAATAGTTGGTTTCTAGCTTAATAATCATATACGATATTAGATGCATTTCATAATCGTCAATTTGTTCTCTACACTGCCCGAATCAAAAATCAATTGCACCCCTAT
>LBNU01011704.1:61143-80340 GCA_014162995.1 Artemisia annua | reverse complement strand
TGTGTATAAAAGCGTGTATAAAAATGTGTGCAAAAACATGTAAAAAACGTACATAAATTTTAAAAATAATAAAAGTCATCTAACTTGTTACTTTTTGTCATTGTATGTAGCCATGATAAACGATCGTTAGTCTAAAGGACTAACGGTGCAATGATAAACCTAACGACCGTTAGGTTAACCTGCTCCAGCAGGTGAATCAAGTCACCGCTACACACAATGAACGAATTTAGCAAGTTTAGTGACACATTGGGGAAAAAAAAAAAGAAAGCTACATACAATGGGAAAAAATGACAAGTTGCATACATTTTCAGGTAATTTGCCCCTTAGCCAATGGCAAATTGTATTCTTTTAGATAGATATTAGTCTTCTTAAGCAAGTGGCCACTATATCCTCAAACTAAAATGGACACATGTTTGTACTTATATGATAAATCTTAGAGACAGTGGATGCAATATATAATATATATTAGATGAGTACCCACGCATGACAACGAGATTTTTTAGCGGCAAACAGTTATAGCTACATAAAACACTTAACCAAAATATCACCCTATCTATCTGCCACTATAAATCCCATTGATGCATGGATACTCGACTAGTTAATTAACAATAGTTCTATCAAGCTACTTCTGAAAAAATGACCCAAATTGTAATCTTGAACATTTTAAATCTCATATCCATTTGAGGGGTATTTATAGTACGACGACATGAATAACATGATCTCAAATGAATTACCTTCTGATAGGTGTAGGATAACATTTAAAATCCGCTTTTCTTCTCCTTTATATACTTCTTCGATTTAGCAGATTGTCATGGCTAAGATGATAGCGTGAAGATTTCTATAAAAGATAATAGTTATATTTTTATTTATATATACTGCCATTATCAATATGTAACATTGACAGAATTTACACAATCATATCAAATATCAAAGTCTCACAATATTTCAAGACGTTTACTTAAGAAAGTGACTTTAACACATGGCAAGACAAAATGTATTTGTATGTTAGTTACAGAATGCAAGTATGATAAATTTTGCAGAAAAAATTTTATGGAAGAAAATGATAATATTTCAATATTTTCGACTACTTGGTGTAGGCTATGTTTTGTTTTATGTGTTATGTTCCTTTTACTAGAAAGAGCTTTCACATTGATGTGTCATGTGTTGTCTCTCTGTATCGGATGAGGATTGTCTCAAGTTGGAAAATCAACTTGACTCAAGTTGGGGAAGTGTGAGCCATTGGATTTGATCCAATGGCTCAAATCAAAAGAAGTTCTTTTGATTTGAGCCATTGGATCTACTCCAATGGCTCACAAATGTTCAACTTGAGTCAAGTAATGGGAGAGGATCCTCACCCCTCTCTATCATGTGGTTTTGTTTGTCGAGAGCTGTGGTTTGTACAAATTTGATGTAATTAAAAACATATAAAATGAAAATTGTATCATATTCATTTTAGTCTGTCACACATATCATCTATTGATATAAAGATACGGTGGCTAGCGATCATTATAAATCACAAATTCTTTAAAGATTAAATGAACAAATCTTTATTATTCATGTTTATATCAACACAAAAAACCCACTTTATATCTTATTTTTTAAAATAAAATATCTTGCAAACGGTAAATCGTCAAGCGATAAAAATACACAGTCGTAACGTGAATTTTGTTTATCTTTCAGTAGACGGACACTTCGATATATACTTTCAACGATTTTTTTTTCGAGCTTTTTTAGTGCTAAATTCCTGCCATAGAAAATAAGACGTGATTTTATTTTAAAAATCACGTGTGATTTCTGATTTTAAAAATCACTTGTGATTTCACAAATCACATTATTTTTAAAATAACAAATCAACTGTGGTTTTTCAAATCGATCACATGTGTGATTTCTAAGGGCGGACATTTAAACACATAGAAAAACTTAAAAAAAAGTTCGCCGAAAGTATATAGAATTGCCCGTCTATATAAAGATTATTTAAATTTCCTAATGGTATAATCCGATTCGCGTAGCGATTAATCATATGTGAGGTGTTTAACCTTTTAAAAGAAGGTTAAACAATGGCTAATGATTTCTGTTTGATCTTTCAGGAAAATGAATTGGTATCTTGTAACGTAAACATTAATTAGTTTCTCTTCAAGTGTTATACATGGGAACATGTCACACCGAATATCAGTATCAGTGACCAAAGGTAGCAGACCATCGTCCAAACTCTTATTTGGTTTTTGAAAATAAAAATATTTTGGTGTTTTCTCATCATAACCTAACTCGCTTACAAGTTGATGCAATTCATCCATGCAAAATGTGTTCATATTTAGAAAATCAACATAAGCATAAACACCCTCATCAAAGGTGATACAACCGAATTTAGTAGAGAAAGTACCATAATGATATAGTCTAATAGAAAAAAGTAGTTCATCTTCATCACCATCTTCACCATATATTGCTTCAGTGAAGTCGTATTGACCTTCAGATCTCCATTCACGAACAACCATATTATGAGTTTTGAAGTGCTTCACTCAAGTCTTCATCACCATCTTCACCATATTTATAACCAGAATAAAGACGTCTAACTAACATGTCTACATGTCTAACTAACACCATATTTATAACCTCGCCTAGCTCTTCTTCAACCTCGCCTAGATGACTTCGCCTATGACCTCGCCTAGCTTCTTCAACCTCGCCTAGCTTCTTCAACCTCTTTCCTACTCTCTTTAATCTCGCCTATAACCTCGCCTAGTTCCTTATTTAACCTCGCCTTTCACACTCAACTATATATATAACTATTTCAACCCTACGCACACATTAAAACAAAGTAAAGAACAAACAAGAAAACTGTAATATTTCAAATCAGTTGTTGATTACAAAACTCTAAATCATTTAGGGGAAAATCAGTGAAAAAAACAAGTATCCATATTTAAGTATTCAACGACAACACATAAAACAAGCGCGAAGTATTTAAAAACCTTAATGAAAAAAAATAATTTACGATTAGTTCTTGAACACATATTACAACCAACAAGATATCGCTAAATCACACACAAACTGCAATATTTTCATTAGAGAAGAACAAGATATCGCCTATGACCTCGCCCACACCTCGCATAAAACACACTCACACTCTCTTTTAAGCTCGCCTGGAACCTCGCCCAAACCTCGCCCAGACCTCGCCCAGACCTCGCCCAGACCTCGCCCAGACCTCGCACAAACCTCGCCCAGACCTCGCACTAGAACCTCGCCCAGATCTCGCCCAGACCTCGCCCAAACCTCGCCCTAGTAACTTTACCTCGCTTGATTTGGACCAGACTCAACTCCACATCGCGTTTAAACCTCGCCTACAGATCGCTTAAACCCTTACCTCGCCTAAACATCGCCTACACCTCGCCCAGGTTCTAAATGTAAGGTACACCTCGCCTACACCTCGCGCTATTACATCTCTAGTAGATCTAACGGTTACAAAGTTATTTACTAGTAGATCTAACGGTTAATATAAAAAAGTTCATTCTGGATAATTTTGTGAGCGAGGTTTATTCTCGATAACTAGTAACAGAAAAAGTTCATTTAAGTAATTTTCTCTTCAAAAAATGATGTATATATTCTGGGTTACCTTAGTGTGGCGATCATTTGAATTATGTGTATAATTTGTTTTCTATATGATCTATACGAGGAATGAATCCCATGATGTTGGTTCCAAATATATGTTTGGTCTAAAATCACATAATTCATATGTATCATAATAACATTACAACATATTCTATAATTAACCTGTATGTGTGATTAATGCCTAGTTAGTAGAAAGAACTTAAGTTTGTATTTCTAAAACAACGCCAATGGTTTTTATTATACAGGTTCATACTTAGCCAATGGCAAATTGTATTCTTTTAGATAGATATTAGTCTTCTTAAGCAAGTGGCCACTATATCCTCAAACTAAAATGGACACATATTTGTACTTATATGATAAATCTTAGAGACAGTGGATGCAATATATATTATATATATTAGATGAGTACCCATGCATGACAACGAGATTTTTTAGCGGCAAACAGTTATAGCTACATAAAACACTTAACCAAAATATCACCATATCTATCTGCCACTATAAATCCCATTGATGCATGGATACTCGACTAGTTAATTAACAATAGTTCTATCAAGCTACTTCTGAAAAAATGACCCAAATTGTAATCTTGAACATTTTAAATCTCATATCCATTTGAGGGGTATTTATAGTACGACGACATGAATAGCATGATCTCAAATGAATTACCTTCTGATAGGTGTAGGATAACATTTGAAATCCGCTTTTCTTCTCATTTATATACTTCTTCGATTTAGCAGATTGTCATGGTTAAGATGATAGCGTGAAGATTTCTATAAAAGATAATAGTTATATTTTTATTTATAAACATGTAACGTTGACAGAATTTACACAATCATATCAAATATCAAAGTCTCACAATATTTCAAGACGTTTACTTAAGAAAGTGACTTTAACACATGGCAAGACAAAATGTATTTGTATGTTAGTTACTGAATGCAAGTATGATAAATTTTGAAGAAAAATTTTTATGGAAGAAAATGATAATATTTCAAATTTTCGACTACTTGGTGTAGGCTATGTTTTGTTTTATGTGTTATGTTCCTTTTACTAGAAAGAGCTTTCACATTGATGTGTCATGTGTTGTCTCTCTGTATCATGTGGTTTTGTTTGTCGAGAGCTGTGGTTTGTACAAATTTGATGTAATTAAAAACATATAAAATGAAAATTGTATCATATTCATTTTAGTCTGTCACACATATCATCTATTGATATAAAGATACGGTGGCTAGCGATCATTATAAATCACAAATTCTTTAAAGATTAAATGAACAAATCTTTATTATTCATGTTTATATCAACACAAAAAACCCACTTTATATCTTATTTTTTAAAATAAAATATCTTGCAAACGGTAAATCGTCAAGCGATAAAAAATACACAATCGTAACGTGAATTTTGTTTATCTTTCAGTAGACGGACACTTCGATATACTTTCAACGATTTCTTTTCGAGCTTTTTTAATGCTAAATTCCTGCCATAGAAAATAAGACGTGATTTTATTTTAAAAATCACGTGTGATTTCTTATTTTAAAAATCACTTGTGATTTCACAAATCACATTATTTTTAAAATAACAAATCAACTGTGGTTTTTCAAATCGATCACATGTGTGATTTCTAAGGGCGGACATTTAAACACATAGAAAAACTTAAAAAAAGTTTCGCCGAAAGTATATAGAATTGCCAGTCTATATAAAGATTATTTAAATTTCCTAATGGTATAATCCGATTCGCGTAGCGATTAATCATATGTGAGGTGTTTAACCTTTTAAAAGAAGGTTAAACAATGGCTAATGATTTCTGTTTGATCTTTCAGGAGTCNGAGTTGTGAGACTGTTTGGGGACCAAAGTTGTAACTTTTAATCTTGGGTAACCTGGTAACCTGCTGCCAGCCGGTCATATTGCGTAGATCAAAGATTATTTGAAAATATGTTGCGTATCTTTGACAGTTTACAAAGTATGTTGTGTACTTGTGTTTATTTGACAATGTATGTTGCGTATCTTTAGCTTTACCCCTTGATTTAATTGTGGACCAATACTTCGGCACAGCTCTAGAACAACGGGAATTAGATTTGCGACACATTTTGGTGGTGCTCGTTGGTGGATCAGGGGTTTCAGAAGCTGTATGCACCGATAGCTTGGTACGTGCATGTCAAACCATTCAGTGAAACACTCTGACTAGCTAGTGTCGTGACCAGAACCAACATCCTTGAGCCACAAAGTAATCATCTGTGGGTGGAAAATGACCATACGGTTTTATATATCGGTTGTGACATATAGTCATATAGAGAAGCAAGAAAATGACGAGTTTATACATAAGCAAGTTTAAAACCGGATTTCAAGTGAAGACTCGATTTTCACACTGAAATAGTGGTTAACAACGATTAATTAATGACATGAAGCAACATAAAGTTAAACACAAAGATGAAATACCTTCAACTAAAATCTTTAGCATAAAAGGAGTTACATATTTAAGTTTTGTTAAACACACACTATTAAGAGATGAAAATTAAAACAATTCACATCGAGATGATATAATTACATGTGATGTCCGGGATAGGCCTAATAATGAAGGATTTCGAGTTTCCACAGGAACAATATATTTCAGATTATCATTTTGATTTAATTCTTATTACGAGTAGATCCCAAAGTAATATATTTTATTATCCATTAAAAAATGCCGAGTAAACGGTCACAGTGGTATGAGCAGTCGATAACGATCATGATTTGTTTATATTAGGCAGATGCGAAGGTGTCATGTCGAGGTTGACCTTTGAGTTGACCTAATGTAGTGAAGTTACAGTGACAGGTCAGAATAGTTCAATTTTGCAGCCACAGTTTCAGTACTGCTAGTGATATAACATCTAATTTGTTAACTCAATATTACAGTAGTTAAGAAACTATAAATAAGTAAAAGTGAATTGTTGTAGCTAGGTAGCTTTATTGTATTTTGTGTGATCAATGTTTTTTGGTAAACAATACTCCGTATCAAACTTGAAATCTCCAATTGTTTTCAGAATCAAATCCGAACACTGTAAGATTTAAGAAACAAGGTTCTTAAAATCTGAAAATTACATACAAAAACGGTAAAAGTTTATTCTAGAATCATATTGTTCATGATTCTTTACAAGTATAGAAATTTTCAAATATTCCGTATATGTCTTGTGAGCAAAGGCAATTAAATTATCAAACTTTTATAATCCTAGATGACAAATCTAGGAGCATTGGAAGCCAGATGGGACCTTCTTTCTACAATAGTTAAGCAAGAGACTGAGTGAGACCGGGACATTGAGATTAATGCCCAAGATACTAGCCTTAATGGCAGTACAAAGGCAGACAGCAGCCTCTAGATCGGCTAGGCCACCGATGAGAGTACAACATGGAGTCTTAGGTGGTGTGCATACCACTAAATGGACAAGGTCATTGAGCAAGTCAGCACATACGTCTTCACGTTTAACTTACAAAGTTGTGGCTGATCATGTTATGTCGGATGCTGGTGATAAGCAAGGTAATGATGATGGTAAGAATTCTATTGAGGGTAGTTCACAAAATATGCCTAAGCTCTCTTATGCTTCGATGTTTAAATCTAAGAATGCTTTCAAATCAGTGAACATATGTGAGCTCCGTAATGAGGAGCGAGTGGAAGGGGCTCATGTCACAATACCTTTAAAACAGATTGAGGATGTTTCAGCTAGGTTTGCTAATACTATTTATGGGTATTTTATTGGGAAACGGCTTGCTTTTCCTATAGTGGAGAATTATGTTAAGAATACATGGGCAAAGTTTGGATTGGAACGTGTGATGTTAAATAATGGATTCTTTTTGTTTCAATTCTCTACTAAGGATGGTATGGATAAAGTGTTAGAGTCGGGGNGGAAGTAAGCCGTTATGTGGATTTGTCCAAGTGTTTTACATGTTTTTTTCTTTTCATGGTTGTTCTAGTTTTTGGTAGCTAGTTGCTCATTTATGGCATGTCGTAAATGAGCTAGTGGTTGTTCAAGCGGTTGCTTGAGGTTAATGTGGTATTTCAGCCACATTCCATTGTACTTTAAACGTTTCTTTTGGTTAATATATTTTACCAGGGTGGAGATCCCTTTACCCAAAAAAGTCAGCACATACACCCAACTTGAGGGTATCTTTCGGGCAAGTTGCTTTTGGAGGGTGTGAAGGTGTAGGAGTGCTAGGTTTAGGTGACGGTGGTGGTGGACATGGTTTTGGCGGCAAAGGTGGTGGTGGACATGCTTGGAAGTTACCAATGTGAAAAAGAGAAGGTTGAGGGTAAGGAGAAAAGCAGTTCTAGCCAAAGCCCTTGAGGCCATTTTTGAGTGCTTCTAGCTTTGGATAGTTGCAAGTGTTGTAGCTAGATTGTTTTGTGTGAAGATAGACAAGGTTCTCTGGGTATTTATAGATGGAAAGCTTGCTTCACTTGTTTCTTCCCATTGGTTGATTACTTAGCTCCAATATTCTTTATCCCATTAATTTATATCACAATAATTGTTTACTTTTATCCCCTTTAAACTAGAGTTGGGACTTACAGATATTAATCGGGTTAAATATAAAAATATACGCAGAAATTGTTCATCCGAAATCTTAATATTTAGTTTTTTTATATATCTTATTACATTTTTTCAATTATTCAAGTCTCCTAAGGTAGCTACATAACTGGAAATCTCTATATTTTTTTGTATTAAAAAGCTATATTAATCGACAATTCACCCTTTTAGCATTGTTTTCTGGCAAATTTGTTTTCTTTAGCAATCGGTAACAAATAATACGTTTTGAATATCCAATTTTCTATTTTAACAATCGAACTACAATAATTATGCTAACGGCCGCAGTATTGCATCACCCAAAATCATTGGACTGCTCTGCTTTATGCGGACTGATATAAACTAATTGCTCAAACAAGACGGGTGAGCGAATGCCCAAAAGTCCAAATTAAAACTTCGTTTTCTATCAGTACCAAACTAGGCCAGGCGAGAATACAAATGATTACTGCAAGGAATTGAACATCGTTAAACTTCTATATCCTTTAGATAGTCTAAAAGAAAAATATTTGATTATATACCAAGCTGGCAAGCTTATAGAATCTAGCTAGCCCAAGATGACAACAATTAAGGTAGTTAGTGAAAATAATGTAACCATAATACCAGAGGTGAAGCACAAATGCACAATGCAGTTCGAAAACAAGATTGAGAGCTGGTGAAGAAGCTCAATGACAACACGAGAAAAACATGAATAAAATCCAGTTTGTAACGCAAACTGAATCGATTGATTCAAGTCAGTTTTTGATTTAACATGCAAAATTCTCACCCGTGGCAAATTGAATCACCCGACAAGCTCAAAACCAAACGGTGAAGTGCTACACCTTACTAATCATAGCGCTGAACGCTCTCATGTAAGCTTCATAATGTGTTTTAAAAAAACGATCAATCATTTAAAGTCAATTATTGAAACTTATTATGCTACCACTTTGAGACATTTACGTATGCCAAATTGCCATTATACCATTACGTGTCAATTGATTTATTGCCTTCCAAAAAAAATTACGTGTCAATTGATTAGGTTATAAAAAAGCTTAATATATATGGTTTGGGTCAAAAAGAAAGTAAAATGTAGTTAAACTTCTACAAGTGCCAAAGTTAAAACTGTGAATTGACACATATTCGTACCAAACTTAAAGCAGCCAATTAGCCAAATAACATAAACAAAAGAGTCAAAAGGTTACAGAAGTTGACACATATTCGTACCAAACTTCCCATCTTGGAAATATGATCCACAAACCTGAGAAAGATTTCATGATGTCCTGATTGAAATATGTAAAAAAATAAAAATAAAGTTTCGTTCTAAACATCAAACCAAGTGGGTGAATTAACTTCTAGTCGAATCCAAAAGTCCAAATATAGATTTGATTGTAGGGCTAATCTTTATAAACGTATCTAACTTCACATTTTATTTATTTATTTATTTTATTTTTTTTTCATTTTGATGTAGTGAACTCTAAGTCACTTTGGTGTATCTTTTTTGTAATTTCGTCAACTTAGTGTATGATTTGAAACTTAATTCTTGAACTTTTGAAACCTGAACTAATTTTAAAATTGTACACCGAATTACAGGATGATTTACCGAGTTGGGGTGTAATGATCATCTACCAAGTTAGGGTTCTTTCATATACGAATTTCGATCCAAAAAACTAACAACCTAACTCGGTTTTGCAACTCGAAAAAAACCCTAATATACCAAGTTCACATACAAAATCCTAAATACCAAAACCATAAAACACAAATGTTCACCAAAAACACCATGGAGATTGTTGGTTTTACACTCATTAATGAGAATTAAAATGTAAACACAAAACCTGTAGGAGCCTGTATACAACCTAAATCACGACCTTATTCATCAAATCTTAGAGAGAGAAAGTGAGATGAAGAGAGAGAGAGAGATGGGAGGATCACTATGTGTAAAATGAAGAACTATGTTTATTCCACAATGATCAACCAACCTCACAAATGAGGTTTACAAAACATAATATAGAGCTAGGCATGTTAGCTTTCATGCCTTTACAAGTTTGGCCCTTGTAGTTCTATCTTTCTAATAAACATGAACAAACAACTTTGAAATACTTTCTTACGCAACCTATTACACGATTCAGGAATATAATGACCGACACTTCATAATATAAAAATACGATGCTAACAATCTCCCCCTAAGTGTTGGTTATTGAAGGTTGCGTGACGTCTTCATCTTTGTCTATAAACTTTAACATTCTTTGCTCTTGACATCTTTAGAAAACATTTGATAAGTCATTGTTCAATGTTCATCATTCTTTGTTCCTTCATGCTTTGTGATCTTTACATCATGACTTTTCTTTGTTCTTTGTTGTTGTGGTTGTTCATCTGCCTTATGTCACTACTTCGTCTATGTAGGTTAGTCGCCTTTCCAACATGCTCATACATCTTTAGTCTTTGCCATAGATATATTTGTTGTCGCGGTTCTTTCACTTTGATCTTTGTCACTTAACTTTGTAGATTCTTCTTTTTGGCGTAGAATCTTTCTTTGACTGTTGCTTTCCTTTGATCTTAGTGAGAACTTTCCTTTGACTTTGAGATGTATGTATGAGCATGTGGAAACTAGTGTGGTGGTTGTACCTGCATAAAACTTGTTAGTAATAAAGCATCCGGTACTTACAGGTTCGAAGTTAGAGATCGTCAACAGCATATTGTAAAGACTTTCTCCAACCCTCACCATGGCCGTTCCTAATCGGATACCCTCGAAAGAGCTTACACAGACATACCGAAGTACACCCACGATTAGGTTAGTCGCTGGAGATCACCCCACGACTGTAGACCGTTTGGAATCCACCGAAAACACTAAGCGTAACCCACAAGAGATTACCGAAGTGACCTGTTGTCAGGGCTGTTTGATGTTGACCCTGGCAGGAGTTTCCGTTCAATCATTGAGAAGTACATAAGTAAATTCTCTCATAAACGTTCTGGCAGATTGCTAAGATCTGCGTAGGACTCTAAAGTTTACATCTGGCGTCCATTGATGTAGAACAACCAGTGTAATAATATTGTGTGTTCCTATGAGATCTTTTGATGAAATCTCGGGGCTCTAGACTCAATAAGTGCACATTTATAGGAGTTGAGTTTGGTGTATGGTTTGAGGTGAAAATCGGTTCTAAAAACTTGTAACCTCAATAACTTCTTCTCGGAGAGGATTTAGACTTTGAAGGTTGGGTTGAATGATCTTTAGATGATTCAACGTGTCGTTCTCCTCGATCTCACGGTCGTTTTGACAGGTATTTCGTCCAAAACGGAGTTACGGATCAAAAGTTATAGCCGTTTGAAGTTTAGTCGTCAAAAATCAACCAAAGTCCCAAGTTCTCGGTAAATGCCAGGTGTTCTCGATAAAGTATCAAAGATGTAGGAGCCCGGAAACAACCTAAATCACGACCTTATTCAATAAGATCTAGAGAGAGAAAGAGAGATGTAGAGAGAGAGAGATGGGAGGATCAAGTGTGTGAAATAAAGAACTATGTGTTATTCCAAATGATCAACCAACCTTCCAAGTGAAGGTTTACAATGTATATATAGTGCATACAAGTCTAGGGCTTTTGACTATTACATGTTTGGCCCTTAGACTTTCTAGTGATTGATAAATGAACATATAACTTCTTAAAATGCTTTCTAACGCAACCTATTACATGATTCAAGAATATAATGACCGACACTTCATAATATAAAAATACGATGCTAACAATCTCCCCCTAGTGTTGGTCATTGAAGGTTGCGTGATGTCTTCGTCTTTATCTTTAAACTTCAACATTATTGCTCTTGACGTCTTTAGAAAACATTAGCTAAGTCATTGTTCCATGTTCATCGTTCTTTGTTCCTTCATGCTTTGTGATCTTTGTATGATGACTTTTCTTTGTTCTTTGTTGTTGTGGTTGTTCATCTGCCTTATGTCACTACTTCGTCTTTGTAGGTTAGTCGCCTTTCCAACATGCTCATACATCTTAAGCCTTTATCATACATTCATTTGTTGTTGCCGTTCTTTCACTTTGATCATTGGTGCTTTCCTTTGTAGATTCTTCTTTTTGGCGTAGAATCTTTCTTTGACTGTTGCTTTCCTTTGATCTTAGTGAGAACTTTCCTTTGACTTTGAGATGTATGTATGAGCATGTGGAAACTAGTGTGGTGGTTGTACCTGCATAAAACAGTTAGCAATAAAACATCCGGTACTTACAGGTTTGGAATTAGAGATCGTCAACAGCATATTGTGAAGACTTTCTCCAACCCTTACCATGGCCGTTCCTAATCGGATACCCTCGAAAGAGCTTACACAGACATACCGAAGTACACCCACGATTAGGTGAGTCGCTGGAGATCACCCCACGACTGTAGACCGTTTGGAATCCACCGAAAACACTAAGCGTAACCCACAAGAGATTACCGAAGTGACCTGCTGTCAGGGCTGTTTGATGTTGACCCTGGCAGGAGTTTCCGTTCAATCATTGAGAAGTACATAAGTAAATTCTCTCATAAACGTTCTGGCAGATTGCTAAGACCTGCGTAGGACTCTAAAGTTTACATCTGGCGTCCATTGATGTAGAACAACCAGTGTAATAATATCGTGTGTTCCTATGAGATCTTTTGATGAATCTCTTGGCTCTAGACTCAATAAGTGCACATTTAGTCGTCGGAGGAATGGAGCAGAGTACCTCCTTTTCAATATCAACACACTCGGAATGAGTGGTCAATAGATTATGCAGGGTTCTCCGTGAGAATGAAACAAGTATCTTTTGAGAGATACCCGAGTGGCTAGAAGGTTTAAGTGCAGTGCGTCACTGGGTCCATGACGTCTTGTCTTCAATACCGATGTCACCTTAGTAACAATCAGTAGCATATGAATTGAACCCGGTGTCTGACCTATGGTTGAATATATGGAGGGCTCATTTCTTTTCACCCTTTCTCATTTCATTTCTTTTTAATTCTTCAACCCCTTCTTTCCCTTTCATTCTTTACTCCTTCTTTTAATCATACCTAAGGACTTCTAATTCTATCTATTGGAATTGTCCTTGGGTAGATCCCTCCGGTTCTGGCGGATCATAGGACGGTTTTTCCTAACCTTAGTCACCTTATAACACCATGACTATCCTATTGTTGCCATAAACCTTTTGCTTGAAAATCTCTCAAAGTGTTTATGATAATAAAACACATTTTGTTTAACACATTGAGAGTTTTGCACTTTTGAAATACTCCCCTTCACATGTGCTCATGAGCTGTTAAGATAAATTTGCACATGTTGGGTAGAGTTGGCACTTTTTTGAATTGATCCACTCTTAATAGACATATACCCGAGGGACACGTATACGTTGCTTAGTTAAAGAGATTCATTATCAGCTTTAAGGTGATAACTAGCTCTAGTAACTAACTTGAAGTTGTTAACATTCCTAAAGAGGAAGTTAGACCCGTCATGGTAAACATCTAATTAAGAGTTTCTCGAAATGGTACTTTTCTACTTGGATAAATCCTTTCGAATACTAACATTTTGTTTCGTCAATTCGAGAGTCAATTCTGAGTCTAGTATAAGACTTATGTCTTTACTTACGAGCTCGAGATTCTACCACAACTTTTGAACATTTTTTGATCACATTTAATCACGTCTTCTCCCCCTCAAAAATAGCATATCATGATATTTTTGATATCAATTGATTAATTATAAAGCTTTTCGAGAGATAGACGGATTTTGTTTTGCATGAAATCGGAACATTTTTCTTTTTATAATACTCCCCCTCAGAACTCGCATATTTTTGTGAGAATTTTAAGCTTTTGCAATGAGTTTAGAGGGAAGGAGTCTTCTTGAGCAAAAATTCTAAAAATGAAAGAAATTTTAGATTTGTTGAATTTTGCATCAAGGTTTTTGAAAAACAAAGACTTCTCTTTGTTTGAGTAGGATTGTCGCACTGAGGCTTACAACAGTGTCCATTTTTAGGATAAGTGCACTTTGTTGATGAAAATCATTTTTGCGTAGCACTTTCCTTTCTTTTAAAACTAGAGTTGTGCACTGTAAGGTGTACACAAGTCATTTTGTTTATAGGATAAGTGCCTAAAGATTGAAAACCTTTATTTTTAATTAAGCNCAATTCTGAGTCTAGTATAAGACTTTTATGTCTTTACTTACGAGCTCGAGATTCTGCTACAACTTTTGAACATTTTTTGATCACATTTAATCACGTCTTCTCCCCCTCAAAAATAGCATACCGTGATATTTTTGATATCAACTGATTAAATAAAAGCATTTGGAGAGAAAGACGGACTTTTTCGCATGAAATTGGAACATTTTTTTTTGATTTTTATACTCCCCCTCAAAGAAAGCATATTGTTTAAACATAAAGTTTAAGATCAATTTAATGGATTTAGAGGGAGTTTTTTCTTTGAAATACGAGTTATGTACTGCAATGTACACAAGTCATTTTGTTTTGAGGCTAAGTGCTTAAAAAGTTTTAAAACCTTTGATAGATTAAGCACTTTCCTTTCTTTTGAAGCCCGGGTTTCGTACTGAAGTATACGAAAGCCATTGTTTAAGAAAATTTAGAGAAACGACATGTTTTAGAAAACATTTAAATGAACTCTCGCTCAAGCATATGTACATATCCGTGTCATTATTGAATGGCATTTCTAGAAACGTACATAATATCGATTATACGAGAGACATGTCGTGAGAAGAATATTTTTGGATTTTTGAATTTTATATTGTTTTTGTATTTTTTTGAGATTTTCTATTTTTGTATTTTGTTTTTCTTGTATTTTTTCAAAAATATTTACAAAGAAGAATTGAATAAAGAAAGATTACGTTTGGACAAGTAAAAGTGGAGATAAAAGTGGAGTTAGAAAAGGATTTCCATATGCGATGTTGGCATAAAATTCTGCTTTTCCACATTGGGTGTAATAACCCTCATCACTTTTACAAGTACCTGCATCCACAGAAGAAGTATTTGCACAAATAACAGTGTTAGAAGTACATGTTTCCTCACATTGAGGGTGTTCACTATCAACAGTTGTAGCAGTTTCTACTTCCTTATCCTGATGATTTTCACTATTACTTGTGTTGTTGCAATTATCAAACATTCTTCCTGTGGGAATCCATCTAAGACCAATTGTTTTAAAAACTTTTCCCGTAGGAATCCACCTAAGGTAAGATCTCCAAAAAAACCAATCCAAACTAAATCTAAACCTACCTAAATCTATCCCTTGGCGATTGATACCACTTGTAGGAGCCCGTATACAACCTAAATCACGACCTTATTCATCAAATCTTAGAGAGAGAAAGTGAGATGAAGAGAGAGAGAGAGATGGGAGGATCACTATGTGTAAAATGAAGAACTATGTTTATTCCACAATGATCAACCACCTTCAAAGTGAAGGTATACAATGTATTTATAGTGCATACAAGTCTAGGGCTTTTGACTATTACATGTTTGGCCCTTAGACTTTCTAGTAATAGATAAATGAACATATAACTTATGAAAAACACTTTCTAACGCAACCTATTACATGATTCTAGAATATAATGACCGACACTTCATAATATAAAAATACGATGCTAACAAAACCATATATCATTTCAAAACAAACTAACTCTCACTTAACATGATCGATCCTTATCAAGATTCACTATGAATGTCAAAGGCTAGTTTTGGGTATCTGAATGACAAAATGTGACTACGGGGTTTATTCTTTATTACTTATATTTGGGTTTGAAGTGGCGTTTCACCGATGCGTGTACTTATTTCATCGTCTTTCTTTATCCCCTCTCGCGAAGATGACTTGTTTGAACGTTGATTGTTTGATCGTGATTAAGACTTCGAAATCTAGTTCTATCTGTTACAGGGGTTGCACTCACAGTATATAGTTATCATTTTAAGGAGTTACATTATAGTGCTCGGTGTCTCACGCAGTTGAGAATTGTTCAAGAGGTTTTTACTACATAAACTTTCAGTTGTAGGGGTATATGGTACATGGTGCTTCGTGATGATGTACATGTAAAGTCACGACACCATTCTTAGTCACAAGTATAATACAAGCTTAAGTCACAAGTTTTGGGGATTTTACTTCATTCTCAAGTTCGTCATATTTTGTGTTCTCCATCAGTAGTCATTACTATTAGCCGACACAACTGATAAAGGGATTGGAAAGAGTTTGGCAATAGAGGAGTATTATAGAGAGGGATTCTATCCAGTCAGTTGATTCTCATGGGATTAATTTAACGCATGTAATTTATGGTACTTCACACATGATCGTCTTACTGTTAGCATAATTTTCTATGTGTCATACCGCAGAGATGAAATGATCGACTTGTACTTTAGTGTTATCGTTGACTTCTGTATGATTTTGTTGTGTGAAGTATTCGCATACGTTGAGAAGTTGTTGTTGATTTCTTGCATGTTCTCCCCAAATGAACAATCTTGCATTTCATTGGGTATACTTATTTATCTTAGAGTCATCTAGAGGAGGTTGTATGTCTCAAGATATGTATTTTGAATATCATCCTCAATGAAGAAGACATAAAAGCTTGATCAGCGTGTTTTAGACAAGAAACTTTCGTGTCTGGTGCGTTTACTTCCACCATTAAAGTTTCATGTCTACCATATCTTCTACTTTTTTTTATACATGTTCGTACTTCATAGAGAGAATCTTCAGAAGACGGTTATTTTATTATTATTATTATATTTATTTATTATTATATTATTATTATTATTATTATTATTATTATTATTATTATTATTAGTATTATTATTATTATTATGTATTATATTTTAGGGGGGGGGGGGAGAGCTGATCAGAAACTTTGTCAAAAAAGAAGTATATGGAGAAGCTTCTTAAATATAAGTATACTATCTTCTTTTTTTTTTTTTTTTGGGGGGGGGACTTAATCTAGTAAAGCCTTTATTACATTGTTTACTTTGTGTGTGGGGAGGGGGGGGGAGTTAATCTAGTAAGTACTTATTACATTGTTTACTTTGAAGTGAAAGAGATCCAAGCTGAGGTACATGAACAAGACAAAGAGTGTCCAAGCTAAGGTACGTGAAGAAGACAAAGAGTGTTTGCCTTCAACTAAAAGGAAACAACACTTGTTCTTTAGTTTAACAATGTTTACTCATATATTAGTCATAACTCGTCTGAAATTTCATCATTGGATTATTTGAGTCAAGCAAGATCCCTTTGAATCGATATCTCAAGATCGGGAGTTATTTAAAAGAAATTGAGGACGCACATATCCTTTGAAGGATTGACACGTTTTGATTAAGTAGAATCATAAACTCTCAGTATTATAACATCGATCAAGATACAAGTTTTATCAACAGTGAGAGAATCAGTAAAAATATATGTGATAATTAGTTTGTGACAAAAAGACGACCGATGATAATATCAATGCAACAACGCTAGATGTCAACGCAAGAAAGAGCTTATGGTTTTCAAAGTTGACTTCGAAAAGGCTTTTGATTCTTTGCACTGGGATTTTTTAGATTTAATCTTGGATAAGCTCGGGTTTGGTTCTATATGGCGCGCTTGGATTCGGGGTTGTCTTTATAACGCTCGTTCCTCCGTGCTAGTTAATGGTTCTCCAACGGAAGAGTTTGGTATTCATAGGGGCCTTCGACAAGGAGACCCGATGTCTCCTTTCCTTTTCATTTTGGCTATGGAGGGTTTACATGCTCTCACTCGCAAGGCCGAGGCGCTAGGTCTTTTCAAAGGTGTCAATATTGGTATAGATAATTTGAGTATTTCTCATTTGATGTACGCGGACGATGTCATCTTTTTCGAGAAATGGTCTTGGACTAATGCTCGAAATTTGATCAGCATGCTTCGTTGTTTCTTTCTCATTTCGGGACTTCAAATAAACATTAACAAAAGTTCTGTTCTTGGAGTTGGGGTTTCTGAAGCGGAAGTCTCTCATATGGCTAGCATTATTGGTTGTGGGGCGGCTAAATTTCCTTTGAAATACCTTGGCGTTCCTGTGGGTTGTAACATGGCGAGATGCCTTAATTGGAATGCAGTTCTTTTAAAGTTTTCTTCGAGGTTGTCTTCTTGGAAAGCTCGGCTATTATCTGTTGGTGGTCGCCTCACTTTACACTAGTACAAAAATGGCCTATCGTCACACATGGTCGATTTCAAACGGTCACACTGTAACATATTTACATGACTAAATGTATGAAAATAAAATAAACAGCCACACTCTATCCGACTTGTGTGACCATTTCGGAAGATATATGTCACACATTTGTGTATTTATGTGACTAGAGGGTAACTGGTAAATATTCTTCGATCATTTAGTCACGTTTAATTTGGGACGTGTGACCGATACAAATCAGCTTTAAACATTAGTCACACTACAGATATACATATGTGACAAATATATGTCACACAATTGAAGAGTGTGACCAAAATAGATATATGGTCACATGAAGTAATTGTGTATGTGGCTAAATTATATAGTCAAGTTTGTCACACATTATTTAAACGTGACTGCTATTCTTTGCTAAATATTTAGCCACATATGAATTTGAAATGTGTGAATACTGAAAAGTAAGTTTGAAGCGTTAGTCACGACATGCATTTAAAAGTGACAAATATATGTCACACACTTGAAGAGTGTGACCAATGTCATATATGGTCACACGAAACCATAGAAACATGATTAAGTGTAACGAAAATTCGATACATATGGTCACGTAAGTTAATATGTGTGTCTAAAGTTTAGTGTGTGTTTGCTTGCCAAATCCTAATGTATATAGTCACATTTAATTGAAGCACGATCATGTTACTATAGGCTTTACAATAGTCACACCATATCACAAATGTGTATCAAAATGATGTTTATGGCCACATTATAAGGGTATTTTATATGACTAATACATTCCAAATAGTCACATTGTGAAGTATTCATGTGACTATTATTTATAGCAAAATGGGAAGTCAGTTATCATTAATCTTGATATTAGTGGGAATAGTACTGTACCAATAGACTGAAACTCCCCCATGAAAGTGATATAGAATCGCATACATAGTTATTTAGTAAATAATGATAACGTA
>LBNU01011704.1:0-36513 GCA_014162995.1 Artemisia annua | reverse complement strand
TTGTGCCTAATTTGTCACACATATTCGGGGTTTTGGTCACTCTTTTTCGATGGAAAAGGCCACGAACTCAACAACGTCACCATATGCCACCTACGGTGGCGGGACTTTTGGTGACACACGATGAAAAAAACGTGTGTGACTATATGCCTATCGTCACGCATTTTGGGCGTGACTGATAGAAATTTTTGTACCAGTGCAATACTCCTATGTCTAACACAACTAAGTTAGATGCGGATCCAAATGGGAAACCAGTTGACCCCACAAAGTACCGAAGTATTATTGGGTCACTGATGTATCTCACCGCTAGTAGACCGGATATTGTATTTGCTGTATTTATGTGCTCTCGCTATCAGTCCAGTCCAACTGAACGTCACCTCAATGAGGCTAAGAGAATCCTTCTATACGTAAAGGGAACCATTAATTTGGGGATCTGGTATCCGAAGGATTCCGGTTTTGAACTAATAGCTTTTTCAGACGCTGATCATGCAGGGTGTATGGATACACGCAAAAGTACTTCTGGTGGTTTGCAGTTTCTAGGAGATAAACTTGTGTCTTGGCAATCAAAGAAGCAGGATTGCACATCACTATCCTCAATAGAAGCTGAATATGTTGCCATGTCTGCCTGATGTGCACAAGTCATTTGGATGTGTACACAACTAATGGAATATGGATACGTATTCAACAAGATTCCGATGTACTGTGACTCGAAAAGTGCGATAGCAATCTCGTGCAACACGGTTCTGCATTCAAAGTCTAAGCACATTGATCTTCGTTATCACTTCATCAAGGAGCATGTTGAAAAAGGTACAATTGAGTTATATTTTGTGGGTACAGAATACCAACTGGCAGACTTGTTCACAAAACCACTACCCCCGGGAAGGTTTACTGAGCTAGTTCACCGGATTGGTATGCGGTGTTTGACTCTGGATGATCTCAAATCTTTTCTTGAAAATAATTAACCGAGTCAAATACCAAAAACTATCTTTGTAAATATTTATGAAAAACAAAATACAAAATCAAAAAACCTTCATAAAATTCCAAAAAGACGTTTTATTTTTATTTACCTTTATTTTATTTTACTTTGTCTTGTTTTTCATATGCATGTACACCATCTTCGTCAACACCTTGGTTTTTCAAAAATTTCAAAATTTTCACACCAAGTGTTGAAGGGGAGAAAATGTTTTTCAAAATTTCAAAATCTTGTGCAAACATGTGTACTTGCTTATTTCTTTAATTACTATGATGTTACTTTGCAAAGGTGGAATGTCAAAGGTTATCTCGTATCATTTCTTTCTTCACCTTTACTTCTTTGTGTGCCTAATATGCATTTACCATTAACTGTCGTTACGCTTTACCGCTAAATAAACTCATTAGGACATGTTATTTGGTTAAGTTAGTAGTCAAGGGACTAAAGTTGCCAAGTTGTCAAAGTTTTATTATTTTTCCACAAAAAACAAACACCCCCCCCGTTTTTACTTCTCACAAATTCAAAATCCAAAAACAAACACATCCTTTGATATTACACGGCTAAAATTCGATCCATCAATCCGTGTTCTTGATCATAAAACCGCAAGTAAATTCACGTTCTTTAGCTTATTCTAAGAAATGGTTTTCAAACAATTAGATTATGGATGGCTAGATTTCGTGCAATTTGATCCTTAGAACTAGGGTTTTCGAAATTCATAAGTTTTTGCGTGTTAGACTGTTTTTGATCATGAAACCATAGGGCTTTTAGTGTTAAACTATGTCTAAACATATCCCCATCACCTAATCATAACAGTTTTCACGTACGAATTGATTTCGACAATTAGGGTTTAAGTCGAATTGGGTCTTTGTGAATGTGTGATGTTTTTGTAGGTATTATTAGCGGGATTTGCTTGTTTATGAGTCTATTACTTGTCTATGCTTGTTAATTGTTCCAATTCATCAGTAAACAAGATCTAGATAATTAGGGTTCATGAACAATTTGGGGCTTTTCATATGTCTGTTTATGAGTCTAATTAAACTGGTAGAATGTGTTCTAATATGTGTTAATTGATGTATTGAGTGGTTTCACTACATGATTTCTCTTTTGTATGATGCCTAGTTGTGATTCTAACTGATGATTGTCATTCAATATACAGGTCTCATTCAAAAGGATCAAAGATTTCTCACAAAACGTACGACTTCATGATTTCGAAAAATTCTTGTATAAGAATTTTTTCGAGAAAAACTTTCGAGAAACATTTTCGAAATCTTTCTCAAAAGATTTATCGAGATCTTTTGTAAAGTTTTCGAAATCTTCTCATAACAGTAGTTATCGAGAAAATCAAGAAAACTTTCGAAATCTCTCTATTAAATTTTTCGAGAAATATTTTTCGAAATCTTTTAAAATTATCGAGATCTTTTTTAACCAAAAGTTTCGAGATCTTTTTCATGTCAAATGTTTCGAGATCCTTTTCCAGGCCATGTTTCGAGAAACTCAACTAAAGAGTTTTCGAGAACTTTTGATCAGCAAACTTTTCGAGATCTTTTCTTAGGAAAATTTTTGAGATCTTTCTTGGACTAAAGTTCTCGAGATATTCATTAGTGATAGTTTTAGAGAACATCGTTTGTAATAATTTCAAGATCATGTGTAACTTATTTTTGAATGTTCAAGTGATTGTAACCTTACAAAAACTTGTGTATTGAATGAACTCTCATAAATATGTGTATTGTGAGAATGTTAGTTAACTTGTGCTTGTATTGTGTTATTTAACATGTCACCAAATAACTCATGTGCATTAAATGATGTATCATCTAAGTTACATGTTAATAATAATACCGTCATCAATCACACATTAATTAACTGGACCATGATTGCATCAAATATGTCTTTGAATATCAAACGTGAACTCGGACTAATAACTAACGTATCTGGATGTTTGATTTCATGACACGACACTTTCAGAACACAAATGGCTCAACAATCGGAATCAGTTCCACAACAACAGAACCTCCCACTACTTGCACTTGGTGAAGTCCTCCCTGCTGACTACAATGTAGGCATAGATCAGAACAATCTTCGCATCGACTTCGACAAACTAAGCATACCTGATGACACATGCAAGATTGTCAAGAACATTCTTCTGGCTCATCCATGCAAGCCTTTGCTCACCAAATCCACATCTGTACCAATCTTCTACATCCATCAGTTCTGGCACACTGCTAAGGCAAACTTGGACGACAAATCCTTTACCGTCATGCTGGACCGTCAACAATACGACATTGATTATGACACTCTTCGTGAAGCTCTCATGTTACCAACTTATAACAAATATTATCCGATGCTGACTGAACTGGAAATCCTTGATTACTTCATTGATCTTGGATACGATATTCCTGACAATGAATCACTCACACTTCTCTCCAAATTCAACGTCAAATATCTGCCGCAACCGTGGAGAACTTTGTACATGCTGATTGTCAGATCTATCTCTGGAAGAAGGAGTGGTCATGAGCATCCGAGGGTTGAACACATGCAAGTATTCTGGGGAATGATGACCATGACACCGATCAACTTTGCTGCACCAATAATGAGCGACATGCTCCATCACATTCATACTGATCGTGACAGGACCGTGATCCCGTTCATTAGGTTCACCAAATTACTCATTGCATACTTATGTGAGAAAACCCCTGACTTCATCAAGAGGATGCACGATAGGACGGAACCGAAAGACATATTTAATGAAGACCCAAAGATTTCATTTGTCAAGTCCATCAGATTCATTCCGAGAACCAAAGGCATGAGAATCCCAGATCATTTCTTGGATGACGAGATCAGAAAAACTCAGAACTTCAAAATCTATGATAAAGCATTCAAGGCTGGGAGAGTTGGCTTAAATGAGAAATAAGACGAACCAGCNGAACCGAAAGACATATTTAATGAAGACCCAAAGATTTCATTTGTCAAGTCCATCAGATTCATTCCGAGAACCAAAGGCATGAGAATCCCAGATCATTTCTTGGATGACGAGATCAGAAAAACTCAGAACTTCAAAATCTATGATAAAGCATTCAAGGCTGGGAGAGTTGGCTTCAATGAGAAAGCAGACGAACCAGCATCTATTGTCCGAACCCGAAGAAAGAGGGGTGCCAAATCCGGTAGCACGAGCAGTACTACAACCTCCCAACAACCAAAGCCTGCTCAAAAGCCACCCACCAGACCAAGAAGGAAAGCTGCACAGAAGCAGATTCCTCAGGATGAACCCTCAGCTTCATCATCTGAAATGGAAACCGACTCTGAGTTCGGCACCGAATCTGATGACGAAGCAGACTATGTAAGAAGGTCAAGGGCTCCAGATGAACAAGAAGAAAAACTTGATTAAGAATAAGAGTTTCCAGGGCTTGCACTGACTAAACAATTAAGCAAGGAAACTGCTGAGAAAGAACAAAGAAAAGGCACGGGAATTGCCATCAATGAACCAAGTGATGCTGCACGTGATGAAGAAGCAGAAGATGAACCTACTGCAGAGCCACTAGTAGACAACGTAAACTGAAAAGTATCATTGTCGACACCAGGGCTGAAAATAAGCAGGAGGAAAGAGAATTCAGGGCAGCTGTTCTACTCAATCTCCAACATCCACAACCTCATCAAACACCGACAAATCTTCCAGGACATGAGGCTGGCTCAAGTAGCACTATAGTTCCTCAGACCGAAACCGAACAACGTGACATCGTCATGGAAGAAGCTACAGAGGAAGAGCAAGAGCAGACAGAGTACATCACACCCAAATTCATTGCTAAAGTTCAGAGAGACGAGGAAATAAAGAGGAAAGCTAAGGAAGAGACGGATAGACTGCTTCGTGGACTCGATCAAGACGAAGACCTCATTGACCCTGATCAATATATCAACAGTCCTCCNAACGTGACATCGTCATGGAAGAAGCTACAGAGGAAGAGCAAGAGCAGACAGAGTACATCACACCCAAATTCATTGCTAAAGTTCAGAGAGACGAGGAAATAAAGAGGAAAGCTAAGGAAGAGACGGATAGACTGCTTCGTGGACTCGATCAAGACGAAGACCTCATTGACCCTGATCAATATATCAACAGTCCTCCACACTCATCCTCAAAGAATCCCCCAACTCCAAAAGAAACACCTCCAAGGGATCCCTCACCTCCTCCATCAGAACCCAAGCACAAGTCATCTTCATCATCATCATCACATCACTCACCACCACCACCAGCAAAGAAAACAATCAAAGGCAAATCAGACATAAAGAAGAAGGGAGGCAAAGCAGCTTTGACTGCATCGAAGCAGATCAAGAAAGCTCTTGACTTGGATAAGAAGAAAAAGAAGGAGACGCAACAGCCTACTGGAGATCTTCATGACCAAGTACAACTGCTCTCACAACAGGTCAAAACTTTGACTTCACAAGTCAAAGATCTTCAGGATGCGAGTGAACTTGTCAACAAAGCTCTATATGCCGACATGGACGGGATGATAAAAGAGTACAGAACAAAATATCTCAACGACAATCTCGCTGCAATAACTGAACCGGCTGTGTCTGCGCTTATTGAGCCGATTCGTTCCAAGTTGAATACCAGGATCAAGCACAACATTGAAAGAATGCCTGAGTCAACTCCATTTTACCTTCGCACTAACAGGGATCCTCCACCACCGGAAGATCTATCTACTGAACAACTACAAACACTGTTAGCTGTCAAGCTTAGAAACAAGGAGGATAAGACACCTGAAGAATCAACGATGTTCGAGGCACTTCAAGCCATTGCCTCAAAAGAATCTTGCAAGGAAGCTGCCGGTAAACACAAACGACAAAGAAAAGATGATGATCCTGACTCAGATCCGAAAAGCAAGAAGTCAAAGAAGTCAGAAGCACCATCTTCATCACAGCAGCCCCACAAGACTTCTAAGGCTCCTCCTTCCAAACAAAGAGCTCCTGCATCCGACACCGGACCAACACAATCAGAGGCACCATTCATACTTCAACCGTTTGATACTCAGGAAGAACAAGAAACAGCAATACCCGAATCAGAAATTCCTGAATTTCAAACCGGTCCATCATCACCAAAAGAGAAGAAGAAGTCATCAAAGTCAAAGAAGCAGAAGAAAAAGACTCCTCAATTCTCATGGCTGAATGTGGACGAAGCCCGTGACTCTGATTGGCTAACTACAATGATCAAAGCACAACCACCGCTTGAGACCGACGAACCATTACCGGGTAATACTTTGCAGATGACTCAGAGTATTATGTCAGGTTTACAAGTTGAAAGGTTGTCGAAGACTGAACTGAAGCGGATCAATCGTGAAGCCATGGACTTTCTCAAGAAGAGATCAGGGAACAAGGTAGAACTCGATTACCACATGGAGAACATAGCCTGTGCTTTATCTTGCTCGTTCGACTGGCTTAACCCTGAATCGAATGTCGATACTGAAACGAAGAAACCTTACTTCACAGACTGGACAAAACCACTACCTCTACTTGGGTTTCCTGAAAAACCTAAGATCCCCTACAGACGCTTCTTCAACAATGACTACCAATACCTTCAGCATGCACACGAGACCTCCAAAGAACGATATGCATCCTCACTCACACTTTCAATTCCAGCCGCCCGATATGAATTACCAGACATTGAAGAGAACGCACCAATCTACTGCAAAACAGTTGTCCAATACAACAGGGACGCTCTTCTAGGTATTCAACACTGGCCGGAAAAACGAAAGCTTGGCTACACTCACCGATTACATCTTAAGTCTAGTGAGAATGTGAAGCAACTGCTTCGTATCGTTGCCATACTGGAGATCGTGGAAGAGAAGAAATTCAACTACGCCTTCATGAAAGAAATAATCGTCAAGAGAACAGACGAGAAGAAGTACAAGTTTTGTGAAGCAGACTTCCCAGATTTGAACCTGAACGACATTGAAGATATGTATCTACTGAAAGTTCAAGGAAAGCTGCTCAACTTTGAACAAGACACACAGTACAACTTCATCGCATCTCTCCTACTTCACATCAGACGATTAATTGTTCAAGAAAGGGTGGAAGATCTTCAGCTGGGAGTAGAAAGTTATCAGAACACCATCAACCTTACTGCACCACAACTCCTGATTCCTGAAATCACTGGGATGTCACAATACTCTCTCGTACAACAACCGGCATTTGGAATCACATACCTCAACAGCAAAAACAATATTCATTTCATGCGGTTCGATGAGATTCCTAAGTTTTGTGATGTCACACTTCAACGAGTTCGTAATGGGCTAGCAGAAAGGTTGGAGGATGAAAAGAAAAGGCTGAAAGAGGGAAGACCAACGAGGTGGAAAGCTAATGGACGCCGAATGATCAGAAACTTTGTCCATACGATTGAAGAAAGGCTATATCGACGACAACAGATCAGAAGGTTGGAAAGCTATATCGGTGTTCGACCATCGTTTCCGGTCTTGACATTTCGCCGACCTGATCCAAAGTTCACAGTCTTCGATGCTTAGCTCAGCTCCCATACTTCTGGTACAAAAATTTCAATATGTTTATAATATTGTTTGATTTGTAATTATTAAGGCTTGTGCACACATAACAGTGTACAACCCGCACTTTGTAATGAAAGGACCCTGTGGTACGCATCAGTGCCACAATCCTAATATAAGGAGCGAAAGCTTCTTACTTTTGAGTAGATTTAATCAAACCTTTCAGTATTTTTCAAATCTGCTCAAAAGACAAGTATTACACCTCAATAAGTAATCACTTGTTGAGGGGGAGTACTTGAATCAAAACATCGTTCTTAAATCTTCAAATCTTGTTGATCTCTCCCCATAAGACTCAAAAAGGCATATTTTAATCAAAACCGTTTACAAAAACAACATTTGATATGCTATTTTTGAGGGGGAGAAAAAGAAAGTGATTAAAATATGATGTCAAAAAGTCTTATCTCGTACGAGCTCGACTCAGAATTGACCCACGAATTGACGAAACAACAAATGTTTGAATTCGAAAGGATTTATCCGATTAGAAAGTACCGTTTCGAGAAACTCTTTCTAGTTGTTTACTTTGACGGGTCTAACTTCCTTTTAGGAATGTTAACAACATCAAGTTAGTTATTAGGGCTAGTTATCACCTAAAAGCTGATAATGCATCCCTTTAACTAAGCAACGTAAACGTGTCCCTCGGGTACATGACTATTAAGAGTGGATCAATTCAAAAAGTGCCAACTCTTTCCACATATGCAAATTTCTGAAAATAATCATGAGCATATGTTGAGGGGGAGTATTTCATATAAAATCCAAAACCTCAAAGTGTTAACAAAAAGTTTTACACTCTTACACACTTTGAGAGATTTTCAATGATTTGGTTTAAAGGCATCAATAGGATAGTTATGGAGTTACAAGGTGACTAAGGATAGGAAAAACCGTCCTATGATCCGCCTAAACCGGAGGGATCTACCCAAGGACATCACCAATAGTTAGAAATTAGAAGTCCTTAGGTATGATATAACAAAAGGAGAAAAGAATGAAAGGAGAAAGAAGGGGTTGAAGAATTAAAAAGAAAATGAATGAAAAGGGTGAAAAGAAATAGCCCTCCATTTTATCAACCATAGGTCAGACACCGGGTTCAATTCATATGCTACTGGTCGTTGCTAAGGCGACACCGGTATTGAAGATAAAAGACGTCATGGACCCAGTGACGCAATGCACCTAAACCTTCTTAGCCACTCAGGCATCTCTCAAAAGATGTTTGTTTCATTCTCACGGGGAACCAGTGTAATCTATCGATCGTCTATTAGAGATGGTTGATATTGAAACAGGAGGCCCTCTGCTCCATGCCTCCGCATAGGAAACCAAATGTGCACTTATCGAGTCTAGAGCCACGAGATAACATAAAAGATCTCTTAGGAACACAAAAATCTTCTACACTAAGTGTCTTGCATCATTGGACACTAAGTGTAAATTATCGAGTCCTTCGCAGATCTTAGCAATCTGCCTTGAACGTTTATGAGGGATTTACTTATGTATTTCTCGAATGATTGAACGGAAATCCTGCCAGGGTCAACATCAAACAGCCCTGACAGCAGGTCACTTCGGTGATTCCTTGTGGATTACGCTTAGTGTGTTCGATGGTTTCAAACGGTCTACAGTCGTGGGGTGATCTCCAGCGACTCACCTAATCGTGGGTGTACGTATGTATGTCTGTGTAAGCCCTCTAGGGGGTATCCGATTAGGAACGGCCTTGGTAAGGATTAGAAGGAGTCTTCACACTATGCTGTTGACAAATTCTAACTCCAAACCTGTAAGTACCGGATGTTTTATTGCTAACTGTTTCATTTCAGGTACAACAACCATCATGAACACCGGCTTCCACATGCTCATACTTACAACTCAGAAAGTTCTCATGAAAGATCGAAGCAACATGAATGCCAAAGGAAGATTCCATGCCAAAAGAATCTACAAAGTGATAAAGACAAACGATCTTAAGTGCAACACCGTCTAAAGAAGGATTCTACGTCAACATAAAGAATCTTCTCATATGAAAAGAGAGCTCCTCATTTATGAAAGTTTCAACCGTCAAAAGTGTATGAGCATGTCGGAATGATGCAGATCCACTGGAGTCAAAGAATGTGACGAATGGCAGATTACCACATCAGATTGATCATTAACTCATCAACAACAAAGAACAATGAACACCCATTCTATCTGGGGGAAGATTGTTAAGAACTAAGAACGATGAATCATTTCTACATAATCATTTTTGAAGACGTCCAAAGCTATGAATGCTACAACTAAAGTACAAAGACAGAAGACGTCAAGCAACCTCAAATGACCGTGACTAACATCACTTCTTCAACAACCGATCCTTAGGGGGAGATTGTTAGAACCTAAGTTTTCAACGTTTAAGTCAAGTCTCGGTTATTTCTACATTTGTAATAGGTTGCTAAGTTTATTAATCTTGTAATGTTTAAGGATGAGTCCAATACTCGTCCAATGGGCTTTAGGCCCATACGTTTAAGAGAAAGGAAGGAGAAGGGATGTTGCCCTAGCTCCTCTCCTATAAATAGGACACCATGTAATCCCTTTCTCTTATTGGTTATTTCATTTACATAAGGAAACTCTTGCACTTTTATTCTTCATATTTGATGTAATCAACCAAACTCTATTTCTCATCTCATTTCTATCAAATCTATACTTGTGTTTGCAATATGGTGACCTAACACTTAGGGATAGAGTTACGTTGTAGGAATGGAATAATGTTAACGAGAGCTTCACGTTCGTAACCTACTTTTGAGGATACGCCGCAATTGACTAACGTGTTGACCAAGTGTGAAGGTTACGATGTAATTGGTGATCTAGTTATGCCGTAGGAAGATTATAAGTTTTGGATAATGCATGCTGACGAAGGGTTACAGCGTAAGTGGTAATTGGACTTACGCTGTAATTAAGACCTTGGGCACAAAGGAGTTGAAGTCTAGGGGCTGAAAGTAAAAATAACAAGTACGATGGAGGACTTAAGTTGGGCAATTCATATGATGTTTACAAGGACTTGGAATAAAACCAACAAGAACGAGCAGGACTAAAGACAGTTAATTCTCATTACACTTAACAGAAGTTATCTATCATAAAGAACCGCAAGTAATTAAGTCAAGAACGATGAGGGGTTGAAACCTTATTATTTTATAAATATTACAGTTATAAATACAATAGGACTTGAAATGAAACCATGCGCCACTTCAGGGGTTAAATACGGACAAGGTCATGAAAGTTCCAAAATAAAGGTTAAGCCGTAACCGAATCAACAAGTTACAGTATAACTCACACTTAAGGTTACCCTATAACCTTGTCGAGACCTATAAATACAGCCATAATTTAACATTTTGAGTATCTCTTTTCACCCCTTCCCAGAGGACGACTAGCGCACGATTTCAAGGCATTTTTCAGCAATTCTAAGACATCTTTCAAAGGAGAGTTCACTTCAATCATCATTCTTATTAGTCATACATCAAGTAATTTGTATCAAACAATATGTTTAATTCATTTAATGTTTTACTCATTTTTGTTTGTCTAATTTACATTATGATCGACTACACACATTTGGTGTTAGCCTAGTTATGAAATCGTTATTGCCATTATTTAAGTTTTCTTGTTTTCTTGTCGCCTCATGTGCATATTTTCTTTGCCTATTCGTGCACACCCTTGTTTCAATAGTGTTAAAGCTTGGTAGTACCTATAAAGCTAGGAGAATTGACCATCAGACCCTAGACGAGTATGTTGCGAGGAGTGGTAAGAAGTGACCATAGGACTACCACTTTCTTGCGTCTGAATTGACCATAGGATTACCTACAAATAGATATACTTAAGAAGTTAGGGAAAACCTAACTTCAGAGATGCCGGATTTTGCAAGAAAAGGTCTAGATTGTAGTTGGTACGTAATGACCGAGCATAGGTTACCCACGAATTTTGCCGATCATAAGATGGAATAGGAACCTATGTATCATAGGCTAGAGGAATTTACCCAAGGAGTCTAGTGACATTTACCCCTACATGAAGCGGCAGAAAGCATCAATAGGAAGACTTAATTATGGCGTAACAAGATTAGTAACTTGGCTAACACATTTTTACCTATTGATTGTTTCTCATCTTATTATTTTTGTATTTCATTTCATTTCATTTCTTTTTTTTTCGATAACCATGGTTTCCGGCCTTTTTGGCCGACTTTAAATATTAATCAAGTCAAAACCCCCTTTATAATTAGTGACATTAAAACTTAAGTTAGGATCCGCACTAATAGCTCTTGGGAAGATATCGACTTACCAAATACTACACTACACACGACCGGGTTCTTTGCCCGTTAGTGCATAGGTAGACCATAGATAGACGAGTAATTATAAATATTAAAACCTGGTCTGAAATCCAACATCAATAATACCCGCCGAGAAACCGTAATATTGCCGCCAAAACTGATATGGCGCTTGAAGGGGGTCGACCGCCACGATACCGCCGACCGATTTTTACAACCTTGATCATGATAATATGGTATCCTAATTCTAACGCCTGACAAGTTATCACTTTGCAATATCACACCCATTTTAACTATTTTCTGCCAGTGAAAAACCTAATTAATCACCAGGTTACTAACCATGTCGTGTGCCTTAAATAAGAAAATATAAGAGCAACAAAAAGTGGAAAATAAAAGAAGAAAAAAGCAAGGGTGTGTTTGTTTCATTAAGACGTTTTGAGTCTGAATCTGACTACCACATCTTACTAGTAAGATGTGGCTATAAAGTCTGAATCTGAATGAAATAATGTTGTTTGTTCTTATATAATTGTCTGAATGGTTTTAATTGTTTTTTTAAGTATATATTCAACCATAGTAAAAAGTATTTTAGTACACATCCTAAATTATCTTAATACATATCTTAAATTTAGCATAGTAAAAAACTATTGCACACAATGTCTTCGAATAAAACACAAGTTTAACCTTTCATTTTTCTTCGATAATTCTAATATTTGAGTCATTTCAAAAACAAATTCTTTTTCAAAACCATCTGCCCATTTTATTAGGTTATCTATTTTTGGTACGAACTCATCTCTCAAGAAGTCACGATCTAATTACGACCCTCATTGTTTACTTCCTAATCTAATGTTAAATGATAAAACAACACTACCAAAATAGAGTTATAGAGTGATTGTATTAAGCCCAAACTTGTCTTTATTGAAAAACTTGTCTTTAATTTTTCACTACTTGGCCCAACATTAACTAAAAAATTACCCAATAACATAACCCTAAAAACAACCTTAATATGTCATAACCTAAATGTTGGGTTATAAAGTCAAAGTGTTGGTGAAAGTCAAAGTACTGCTCCTAAGAAGAAAGTCAAAGTACTGCTCATCAAAGGACTGCTATGATAAAGGACTGACATGCAAAACGTTTAACGATTATTATGTAATTCTAGAATATTCTTAGATTAGAATTAGTTTACTTGTCGTTCAAGTATTGAAAACCGACTAGGGTTTTCCTTGTGCCTATAAAAGGACCCCTAGGTTGGCATTAGAGACATACATGCAAGTTCGATATTAGAGATATATAGCGATTAGGGTTGTGAGTGAATCTGTAATATAAGCAGGTTCAAAGTTTGGTTTTAATATAATCGTTGAAGTTAAAGTTATTCTTCTTAGCTTTGTTGAAGTAGATTCTGCATACTTAATAGAGTTATATCAATGTTTCATTGTTAGTGGTTTAGGATTTATCCAAGATTACTAAACCCTTACAAGCTACATAGTTAGTTTGGTCAGAGTATATCGATCCAACACTAAATAAACGCCTCATTATCAGGTATGCAGTCAATACTCTATTTTTCTTTCTCCTAAACCTTCAAAAATCCATAACATCCTTTATTTACTTTTTGTCAAAACCTATGGTTTTCTCTCCTTTGATCTCGTATCACACAAGGACCACGGCTAAGATCTTGATAAAAATTAACAAGGTCTCCGGTAAGGTTTGTTTGTTGTTTTATGTTCAAGATTGATGATGGTTTTTGTGGGTTTAAAGGGTTTGGAGAGTGTAGGAGGTGGCTGAAGATGGGTAAGAGCCAGTAAGATCTAACACCCAACTCTTACTACGGTAAGACATATATATCTGACTGCGTCTGATTGAGAGATAAAAAACAAACCCTCATGTCTGACCGCGTCTGACTGAGTAAGAGTCGGTTCAGACGTTTTTGTAAAAAACAAACACAGCCTAAATTTAATTTTCAATTTTTCCTTGATACGAAGACTCGACATTAAGATGACGTTATCATCTCTTCGTATCTTATAGTTGGTTTAGCGGGTAAAAGCTATAAACTACCAACGTACTTTTAAAAAGTACCATGTTGAACCAATTATTTTTTTATTGCTTACTTGACGAACGAACTTTCAAATTTTAATTCGACTTGAACCATTTCTTTATACCGTTAGTCTTCATGTGGCAACATTAGTTCTTTTAGTCAACGAACATTTGCAAAGTTAGTTCGTTTATACTAAAGACTGTTTTTAATTAACTAAAAAACTGTTTTTACGTCTTAATACTTATTCGCCCGGTTTTACACTTTTTGATCCGTTTTCATACATTTTCGCCCCGTTTTACACGTATTCGTCCGTTTTTACACGATTTCGCCAGGTTTTACACATTTTCATCCATTTTTACACGTTTTCGTCTGTTTTTACACGTTTTCGTCTAGTTTTACACGTTTTCGTCCGTTTTTACACGTTCTCATCTACTTTTACACGTTTTCGTCCATTTTTACATGTTTTCGTCCGATTTACACATTTTAGTCCGTTTTTACTCGTTTTCATCTATTTTGTACACGTATTTGCCCGGTTTTACACGTTTTCATCCATTTTACACATTTTCGTCTGTTTTTACACGTGTAAAAATGAACGAAAACGTGTAAAAATGGACGAAAACATGTAAAAGTGGATGAAAACGCAAAAAGTGGATGAAAACGTGCAACAACGAACGAAAAAAATTAAAACCGGACAAAAACGAGTAAAAACGGATCAAACGTGTAAAACCAGGAGAAAACGTGTATAAACGGATCAAAATGTGTAAAACCGGGCGAATACGGGTAAAGATGGATGAAAACGTGCAAAAATGGACTAAAGTGTAAAACCAGACAAAAATGTGTAAAAATAGACGAAAACGTGTAAAAGCAGATGAAAACGTGTAAAAATGGATGAAAAATGTGTAAAACTAGGCGAAAACGTGTAAAAACGGACTGGTACGTGTAAAACGGGGTGACAAAAATATGAAAACGGATCAAAACGTGTAAAACAGGGCAAATAAGTATTAAAACGTAAGAAAAACCAAATTTTTAGTTAATTAAAAACAGTCGTTAGAATAAAAGGACTAACTTTGCAAACGTTCATTGACTAAAAGGACTAACGTTGCCGCATGAAGACTAACAGTATAAAGAAATGATTCAATTCAAATTAAAATTTGAAAGTTCTGGTCAAGTAAGCAATAAAAAAGTAAATGGTTCAACTTGGTACTTTTTTGAAAGTACGTTGTATTTTATATCTTTTGCGTTTAGCAAATTTGTCTTCAAAAACAAAAGACTATTTTTATTAAATATTTAGTTAGTTCAAGTATAGCATTAACGATTTGGAATAAACCCACCCGGCGGGGTTTCACCTCGAACACAAATAATGAAAAGTTAAAGTATAAATAAAAACATTGGGCATTAGGTTAAAAGCATATATTCATACCACCACATTTAGGATGCGTTTGGTTTACAAATAACAATCACTATCCGTATTGGTTTGAAAATATGGTAGAATGAAAATAAGCAATTCAAAATATAAAATGTTGTTTGGTATGTTCATATGGTTTTGGGAATTGGTTTCGATAAAATACTAGTTTAATATTGTTTATAAATAGTGTAAAATAAAACATGTGAAGTAGGATGCGTGGTATGAGTGAATCAATTATAAAGTCATCAATTGACCCATCAATGAATCTATCAATCTATTCCATTCTTTTATCCAATATTTTTATACCAAACATCTTTTTCTATTTTTCTATGCATATCAAACTATTCCCTCTTTCTCATTATCGCATACCAAACGCACCCTTAATTCATCAATTGACCCATCAATTAAAAGGTTTGTGTGCAAACAACACAACTTCTTTACACTTTCCTTCACCGAAATGTCAAAGGGTCACATTGGTGCACACTAAATAGGACAATACAAGCGGAAATAAGAAACAAGTTACGAAATGAAATGAGAGTAATGAGGAAATGAAAATACGATGTTATTTCATTAAAAAGGTTTAATTGTAATTAACGGAAGTCTTATATTTATCCTAAATAAATATTAGATGGTAGAAAAATGAAAGCAACCCTAAGGGTTGCTTTGTTCTGTTCGACTCAAACCCCACAAGAGGGAATTTGACTTGTTGTCAAACTCGAATACTTGGTCCCCAAGTATTTTAGAATCCTATTAAGTGCCTTATAAATACAAGACACCTAAAGGGATACTCATAGATTGACCGAACACACCAAAGGGATAAGGTCGTTTACTCTAACTCGACCCGTAGTCGACTCTTTAGTCGACCAAGAACCGAAAACCAAAAGGGTTAAAACCTTTCTGGTTGATCGTAAAACCACAAGGACTATTAGGTTTTTCCAAACCTTAATCGATTCTCGTTTGTTCAGAATCTCGTAGCGGATATAAAAGGTATCTATATTTTATAGATTGTTTTTATTTATCCTCCATTTTGTGGCCTAAGTTCACAAGAAAGGGAATTGATGCATTACAAATTTTATTGTAGCGCTTTGAGAGAAAGCTGACGCACTTAGCAGCAGTGATGTTAGTTGGGCTTCATTAAGCACTTAAGATGATGAGGCTTAATTCTCAAAGAGTGTGAAAGTATTTGAAGAAGATGACGACGGCGTTCGTGCATCGGATTTGGGATATAGGATTTAAAACATTTAAATTTATGCAATTCTAAAACTAATTGTTGACGGTTTTAGGGCTTATTTTAAAATCATTAGTTTTCTATGTTTTTAATTTTTAAACATTTAATATGAAATTTAATATATCCGTCACTTCTTTTTTTGTTTTGGGTAAAGGTTTACCCCAGTAAAGTATATTAGTCACAGAAATGTTAAGTATAATGGAATGTCGCTAAAATACCACATTAACCTCAAGCAGACGCTCGAATGACCACAAAATCGTGGTGACATGTTTTAAAACCTTGTAATAAATAATTTGTGTAGAAACTTAGATTTATCCGAACTAATGGTTTATGTGAATGTTAAACAATCTATCTGGTATGATCGAGGTGGTGATCATACTTTATGGGTTCTCTAAAAAGAACTGGTGAAGTAAAAGAAATGTTCATAGAAGCTTTTAAAGCTTAAATAAGCTTTGATGCAATCCATCTGAAATGGAGGTTCAAAGATATCAAGAAGTCTTTGGTTTGGTAAATCTATGATCGGATAGATTTGATCAAAGCTAATTAAGTCATGATACCACTTAAGGAACATTTCTACCATAATTAAAATATATGATAGATGCCTTATACTTCAAGATATTAACTGAAGTTTGAGATAGGCTTAACCTGAAGTTTGAGCGATACTTAGTTGGTCATAGCTAATGTTAGAATGTATCATTACATGGGTATTGAATAGGTTTCTGTGAGTGAGGTACTGCAATTTCTTGCTTAAGACCTCTTGGTACAGTGAAAGAAGATACCTATGTTGTGATATTTTCACAAGTGGGAGTCTGAAAGGTTTGTGTGAAACAACAAAATGTCTTACACTTGCCTTTACGAAAATGTCAAAGGGTCACACCGGTGCACATTAAACGGGAAAATACAAGCGAAAATAAGAAACGAGTTACGAAATGAAATGGGAATAGTGAGGAAAAGTAAATACGATGTTATTTTCTTTAAAGAATTTAACGGCAATTACCCAAAGTCTAATATTTATTCTAGATAAATATTAGATGGTAGTAAAACAAAAAATGACTAAATAAACAACCCATACACTAGTACAAAAACTAGTATTCGTCACACATAGCGTATTTGGAACTGTCACACGGTAACATATTTACGTGACTAAATGTACCAGAATAAAATAAACAGCCACACTTGATCCGACTTGTGTGACCATTTCGGAATTCTATTGTCTCACATTTGAATATTTATGTGACTAGAGGTAACTGGAAAAAAATTGGATTATTTGGTCACTTATAATTTGGTATGTGTAATAGATACAAATGAGTTTGAGACATTAGTCACACTGTATATATACGTATGTGACAAATATATGTCATACAATTGAACAATGTGACCAAAATCCGTATATGGTCACATGAAGTAATTGTGTGTGTGACTAAATTATACAGTCAAGTTTGTCACACATTATTTAAACGTGACTGCTATTCTTTGCTGAATATTTAGCCACATATGAATTTGAAATGTGTGACAACTGAAAAGTAAGTTTCAAGCGTTAGTCACGATATGCATTTAAAAGTGACAAATATATGTCACACACTTGAAGAGTGTGACCAAATGTCATATATGGTCACACTAAACCATAGAAACATGATTAGGTGTAACTAAAATTCGATAAATATGGTCACCATATGTGTGTCTAAAGTTTAGTGTGTGTGTTGCTTGCCAAATCCTAATGTGTATAGTCACATATATTTGTAGCACGATCATGTGACTATAGGCTTTACAATAGTCACACCATATCACAAATGTGTATCTAAATCATGATTATGGCCACGTTATAGGGGTATTATATGTGACCAATACATTCAAAATAGTCACATTGTGAAATATTTATGTGACTATTATTTATAGCAAAATGTGAACTCAGTTATCATTAACCTTGATATTAGTCACATTGAGTTTTTGTTTGACTAAATTAAAGATGCTATATATATGGTCACATGAAGTATTTATTTAGGTGTCTAAATCATAGAGTCATATTTTGTCACACATTATTTAAGTGTAGTCACAAATCGATACATATGGTCACACATTTCTAATAACTTATGTACTTTGTAACCCCTAGGAACAGTGTTACTTGACTATCTAAAGTCAATTTTCAACTTTAATGAAGTAAAATGTTACTAAAGTGCCTGCAAGTGCATATACATGATAAATGGAAAATGCAAATAGAATAAAGCTTGACTGCAAGTGGATATACAAGTGAAAACTGCAAATTTTTTCATTGCCATAGAAAAGCTTGACTTTTTGGAGTTAAAATCCATTACAATAGGCTAAATTACACAAACAACTATTGTAATAGCAGTAGTAACTTAATAATAGCATTAGTAACTTTTGTACAAACAACAGAGTTGTAATCTCACAAAAGGTGAATTATATAGTACTTACCAAAAGGTTTTTTACAACATAATGAAAACAGAGAAGCTAAACCCCTGCTACCTCCAAACACCTTATCAGCTTGTTTTCTTCAGATCATACCATGCTCTATCATACAGAGCATGAATTCTTTCAATGAGATCTTTAACTACCTCTGTACGTTCTACACATATGATCTTTATAGACATCATCACAGCAAGTAAACTAGCAGTCAAAGGATATTCTTTTTCTGCAAGCATAAAAACATCAAGTCCACCTTGTGTTGATAAGTGATGTACATTGCAGCTATCATAAAACTTCCATAAAGTTGAGAGATCATGACATGGGAAGTTCCAATAGATATCAGCTGGATCATGTTTATTTAACCTATGTAATTCAACCCACAACTCTTGCTCTTTCACATCTGGCTTCTTGACTGTTTTTAATTTTCCTTGAACCAACTCCCATAATCTATCTAAGTCTACTCTGTCAATTGTTCTTATCAAATCCTCAAACCTTTTGTACACTATTGATCCTCAACTAGCCCTGATTATCTTCCAAGCCTTTCCAAATTTATCTTGGTAAATCTCCCAGTCCATGATTGGATGTCTAACTTGAATAGGATCAACATATAACGTTTCAGGAACAATCACCATCACCTGATCATGAGAAGAGCTGTCTTCTTTTCTTTGTGAATCATTCTTCTTCTCAGCAGGCTTGCCTTCAATGATCTTTTGTTTCTTTGATGGTGTTTCTTCTATACCCATGTTGATAAACGTATCAACATATCTCTTGGTGCGGTGGTATAGATGTTCAATTTCTTTATATGTCATTCCCCTGAGTTGAGCATATTTATAACAACCTTGATTCTTTAAGTATATCTTCATTTCACTGATGAGTTGAGCCCTTGTGGGATTTCTTTTCATCTTCTGACTTTTACCTTGCTTTATTGACTGAATTAGCTCATTCAAAGCTACTTCTTCACTTCTTGCATTTATCAAATTAGCAAGTCTTTGTACTCTGTCATCATTAGTTAAAGTCTTATCTGTGTAAAGTTCTGCAACTCTAGCCTGTAGAATTTCATCAGCATCAATAATAGCTTGCATTTTCTCTGCATGAACTCTTTTTTCTCCTTTTCTTGAAGACTGAATGCTACTTGCTCATCTGTTTCCACTCTAGACACTTTAGCTCTCCTTTTCTCATCCATAGAGTTAGCTATTTCAGCTTTATCAACTGTATTTGCAACCTCTTCAGTAGTAGATACTTCAGCAGTAGAAACTTGATTTGTTGTAGCATCAGAAACATCTTGTTGTACCACCTTAGCCATTTCTTCAACATTACTAGTAGCAGTAATTTCTCCCAAACTAGTATTAGTTTCCACTACCTGCTCTTTATTTACATCTTCCAAAACTGCCTCATTACCCCCCTGTCAGCAACTAAATACTCATCATCCACAATATCATCACTATCAATCCCAATATCCATATCCACATGCATATCAGCACAAGCACCTTTAGCATTTGTTGTTTCCTCCCCTAAGACTCTGCTTTCATTCCTCCCCTGTTTGGGAGCATCCTCCAAACTAGTAGCCCTAGAAGAACTCACCCTGTGTGTTGTATCCACCTTCTTCAACCTTCTGAACTGAGCTTTTCTTGACCTCTGTTGACCTTCCAAATATTGAACTCCCAGGTTCAACCTTTTGATCTTTGCACCTTGTTTAGTTGTGCGCTTTTGGAGGCCAAGAACATCCTCTTCTAACTTGGTACAATAGGCCTTCAAATCCTGTATAAGCTTCATTTTATCCTCACCACTTCGGCTTGTGTTACCTAGCCCGAGAGATGGATCATTATGTTTTTGAATAATAAGTTGCAAAAACCTTGGATATAATAAAGAAGTACCATCATCAGCTAAGGTCTTGATCATACCCTCCAAAATGATTTTTGAAAAATTGAAAGGTTTTCCTTTAGCAAGGCATATCACCACTGATGCCATGGTGGTACCAAACTCATTCCAACCTATAGTTTTAGGACTCAAACAATGCAAAAGAGTATGAATCAAGAATTTCCACTGAGATGAGAAGAGACCTTTGTAAAATTTTAATTTATCATTCTTCTTCTCATACCCCATTTTTTTCAAACCTTTGAAAATGGCAGCATTTTCAAGAAACTCAATCTCTTCATTATCTGGTAGGTTAAGTGATTCCCTAATAGATGACGCAGTTATGGGTATATTTTGGCCATCTACCTTAGCCTTAATAAGTTTTTCTTTATTAACAGTTATGGCTTTAGCAGTAGCCCAAAACTGCTTAATAAAAGAAATGCATATAGGAGGACTCACAGTTAATGCATACTTAATAGGGGTACATTCAAGAAATCGATTATCTGTGTGAATCCTTCAGAACCATTAGGTTTCTTCAAAAAAGCGACCATGTTGTGTCTGTCAACAAATGTGCATTTTGATTCAATTGCCATCACCATCGTGAATTAGGGTTTTGTGATTTGGGGATTTTGAAAATGATTGATAAAAGATGTTAGTGTTTGTTATTAGAGAGAAATTATGTGTGCGTTAAACTAAATTATCGATTTAATTGGGGATTTAAACCCTTAAGTGTAAATGTTACCAATCCACCCCTGCACTCTAGCCTATATCTAGCAGTACAAACCCACCTGCAGTAACGTTTTCTTAGCAGCAAAAACTTTTGATTAACATAATACAAAATATATCCCAAGTTCTTCTTAATGAACACAACAAATCAAAATATTGTAACAATTAATGAGAAAATTGAGCAATGACAAAGTACGGGAATTAAAATTAAACATTTTCCATTAAAACTTGAAATGAAAAATTACAAAATACTGGAAATAAAGGTACACATTCTAAAAATCTACTAATCTAAAAGGATTACAACATGTTTATTCATAAAGTCAAATAAAGTAGTACAAAAGGATTACAAGGTTTATTCAAATTACTTCCTAACTCAACTAATACATTTTCTTTTTACCCTTCCCTTTTGAACAAACTTTGGGCATTTTTGGTTCCCATGGTTTTATACCATTGTCTTCACAAGTCTTAGCATTAGGTAGGCCTAGCACCTGAACCCTCTCATCAAAAAGCTCTTTGGCAGTCTTTTTTGGAATTTTAACCTTCCTAGCATCTTCTTTTTTTGTGCCTGATCCAGAATATCCCTTTGGAAAGTAGTCTTCCCATGTATTTGGAGGACCTTCAGAACTGCTTGATATGTGAAATGAACTTGAGTCACTGATTTCAATGTTAATGATTTCTGTAAAAAAATAAAAAATATATTACCAATGCATATGACCCATATGATCGATGTCAAATACCCATTAATCTATGCGACCAGTGATAACCTAATGCACATGACCCATGACCCATGTGAATTAGCCATTATCACTGGTCATGCATGGGTTGCACCGGCTTGATAGGTGTATACCGTTTGTCACATACACTAAAAAGCAAGTATCCAGGGACCTCCCGATCATGTTATCCGGGATCGAGAAAGTTTGAACTCGGCTTGAGCTTGACTCGAAAAGCTCGATTTATCAGTAAATATGTGTTTTGTTACACAAATTAAAATTGAAATATAACATAAGAATTGAATTCGATTCGACTTCAGCTCGAAAAGCTTGATACATTCATAAATAAGTATTTACACTTAGTACACTTACATATTAAAAAAAAACATTTTTTATGTCACTTACAAGCTTGAGAACTCAACAATAACTCGAGTTCAACTTATATAAGGTTGAGCTCAACTCATTAAACATTTCGAGATCGTTTGATAGGCTTTCAATCTCCAAAATCTCCAAAATAGCGCTCAAGATCCCACCCATTAATAAAAATTTCAAAATCCCGCTTAAGATCCCACCCTTTTTTCACCCAAAATCAAAACACTAATACTAGTCATATCTATCTTCTCACTATTCATCTCTTCTCCTTCTCTTTAGAACCGACTCACACCACCGCCACACTTCACTGCCTTTTCTCGCCGTCGTTCCACCAACCATCGCTCCTCCATGCCATCACCGTCATCAAGACAAGGGAGGCAATGGGTGAGTTTGTTTGCTTCGGTTGTTAGGTTCGAGATAACCACCACATCCACCACCATCACAGTCAAGCCACCATCACCCTCATCTCACCTATCCTACTATGTTCATGGGTATGCTCAAACACATATTTAACTTATATTTTCTTAAATGTGTAATCGAATATAAAACGATTTATATTGATTTTCATGGATTAAAACTAGCCTAAATCATGTTTTTGATTATAAATTCGTGTGGTGGTAATCGTTGCAGGTAGACTTATTAAGACGACATAGTTTTCCTGTTTATTGGAATGGAGACAATCGACGTGTTCTAAGAGGCCACTATTTTGCTCGTAAAGAGAGTCTTAATTGGTTTCCACTCCGGGAGGATGAACAGTTGGAGTTTGCTCATCGCAGTCGCGTAAGTGATCTATTAAAAGATTAACATAACATCTGTTATATAGGAAATTAAATCAAATATGGTTGCTTTTTGTGAAGTTGTTTCATTTGTACCAAATGTGAGTGATTTGCTTGCTTGGTAATGTGTTTGACATTTATTCGTTCCAGGTTTGGCACTGCAGAACATTTCAACCATCTAGATTATTTGTTGCCCGAGTTGATATGCAAGGGTCTACCCCGGACCCGGTATGTTGGTTTTTGAAGCTAAACTTATATTTGGGACATCTACTTTTGTCTTCTTTTATGTTAGCATTAAGCACGTTACTTGTTTCTTGCAGGGGCTACATGCTATTTTCACGGGCGAGGATAATACATGGGATGCCTGGCCAAAAATTCGCTTATAGTGTAAAAAACCAAGGCACTAATAATGCTGCATAAATTAAGGGGTAGGTATGTTCCATCTCAGTCACCAAAAGCCAACCCATGTATATTTTTACTGTTTCATGGTTGGCAGATCTTATATTATGTAGCGTTATTAGTGCCTTGGTTTCTTACAGTTCATAACATTTGTTTATAGGATGAGTTACGTCAGCAGATAGATGAAGAAATTGACGATTATTATTCACAGGTAAAACTAATGGCGTAGTGTATTGTAGATCAAAGGAAGGGAAAACAAAGACGGAGAATCTCTAGATGCTGAGACTAGATCATTGGCAGATAAACTTGTAAATTGACTGCAAATTCTATTATCATGCTTATATACCAGCAACATTAACTGTGTACTAGCCGTACTAACTTTTAATACCAACATTCCCTTATTTTCTTTTGCAGAAAGAAGCTGATGAAAAGATGAAGTAAGGAACCTTGAATATTGATGATGGCACTGATACCATGACAGTTGTGTTTGGTAAGGAAAAAGGAGGTTATGCAAGAGGAGTGGGAAGTTGAGTTACATATAAGAGGTATTTTAATCTTCCTCGAAGCAGAAAAGAAACTGATGAAAGACTTGAGTTACTTCAAAATCAACTTGATAATGAGAGACGCGAGCGTCAAAAATAAAAAGATCTACTGGTCAAGCAACTGTCCAACGAGATGTCAGAAAAAAATCCTAGACTAAAATTAGTACCAATGAAGCAAAAACATTTGGTCTAGTGAAACCTTGCAAAAGCAAGCTAAGGCGGCGAAGAGTCAACAGGTTGTAACTTATGGTAGTTGAGAATTTGATTATATACGACATTACAATTGTATAAAATGTTGCAAAAATCGGCCAAATCAGCCGATTAATCGTTAATCGGTCATACACCTTGTTGATTTTTTAAAATCGGTGAAAAAATCGGCCTAGGCAAAAAAATCAGAAAAAATCGGTCAAAAATCGGCCGAATCGGTCAAATTTAAAAAATAAAAAGTTATGCATTCTACTTAATTTGGGGATCGTTTATTTCACTTATAATGCACAATGGGCCTCATAATCAGAATTGGAGCCTTTTATTGAGGTTTGAAAACATAGTCGTCTTGAAATCAGTTAAGATCTTTAGTTTTCTCTCCAGAAATACCTAAATATGCAGGAAATGTCAATCCAATTAATCACTGATTAATCCCGCCATGGCCGATTAATCGCTGCAGGATGGTCAACCGCCCGACTATCGATCACGATTTTTGCAACATTGATTGTATATATATTTGGTTCATTTATATACATTCGAGTTTTATTCAATTTGAAATACGATTGTATATATATTTGCTTCATCTATATACATTCTGTTTTTTATATATACTAGCAGTAGTAACTCTGCTCCAGCAGTACTAACGTAGTACTAGCAGTACTAACATTATTGGTCACTCTTTGTTTAATTCGATGTGTGACTAAATATTACAAAATGCCACACAAACTAAAAATTCATGTGACCATTGGATGAACATTAGTTACACAAAACACACATGTCTGCACTTTAAACATCATATGGTCACACTTATTAACACTTTTGGCCACGATTTGCTTAATTGTATGTGACTAAATACCCAAAAAAAAACATGCGTTGTGTGACTAAATATTACAAAAGGTCACACAACATAAAATTCATTTGGCCATTGGATGATCAATAGTCACACAAAATACACATGTCTGCACTTTAAATAGCATATGGTCACACCTATTACCACTTTTGGCCACTGTTTGCGTAATTGTATGTAACTAAATACCCAAAACAAACATGCTTTGTGTGACTAAATATTACAAAAGGCCACGCAAACATAAACTTCATGTGGCCAATGGATGATCAGTAGTCACACAAAATACACATTTCTTCATTTTAAACAGCATATGGTCACACTTTTTAACGCGTTTGGCCACTGTTTGCTTAATTGTATGTGACTAAATACCCAAAAAAAACATGCTTTGTGTGACTAAATATTACAAAAGGCCACGCAAACATAAACTTCATGTGGCCATTGGATGATCAATAGTCACACAAAATACACATTTCTTCACTTTAAACAGCATATGGTCACACTTATTAACACTTTTGGCCACTGTTTGCTTAATTGTATGTTAATAAATACCCAAAAAAAACATGCGTTGTGTGACTAAATATTACAAAAGGCCACACAAACTAAAAATTCATGTGACCATTGGATGAACATTAGTCACACAAATTACACATGTCTACGCTTTAAACATCATATGGTCACACTTATTAACACTTTTGGCCACTGTTTGCTTAATAGTATGTGACTAAATACCAAAATAATAATAATAATAATAATAATAATAATAATAAAAATGCGTTATGTAACTAAATATTACAAAAGGCCACACAAACATAAAATTCATGTGGCCATTGGATGATCAATAGTCACACAAAATACACATTTCTTCACTTTAAACAGCATATGGTCACACTTATTAACACTTTTGGCCACTTTGTTTTAAATTGTATGTGACTAACTCCCAAAAAACAACACCCATTGTGTGACTAAATCATCACAAACGTCACATTTATTGTATATTCATGTGGCCACATGACGGGAAATAGTCACACAAAATACACATTTAGAATCATCTCAAATGTCACATATATTATATATTTATGTGGCCAAATGACGAACAATTGTTACACTCAAAAAACATTCGTGTGACTATAAGGTGTTTACGGTCACTGATACTGACTAATCCAACAAAAATGTGCCTAATTTGTTACACGTATTCGGGGTTTTGGTCACTCTTTTTCGATGGAAAAGGCCACGAACTCAACAATGTGACCATATGCCACCTACGGTGGCGGCACATTTGGTGACACACAACGAAAAAAAACGTGTGTGACTATATGCATATCATCACACATTTCTGGCGTGACCAATAGCATATTCTGTACCAGTGATAGGTTGTTTGGGTCAGTTCAAACGAAACCCCACAAGGGGGAGTTTGACTTATTGTCAGACTCGAATAATTGGTCACCAAGTATTCTAGAATCCTCTTAAGTGCCATATAAGTACAAGGCACCTTAAGGGATTCTTATAGCTCTCCAACAAGCCCTAATACTCTATCCTCTATTTCTCTCTTGTTCTTCCGATCGACTGAATACACCAAAAGCATCAATCCCTTTAAAACCCTTCTGGTCGATCGCAATACCACAAGGCCGATTAGGGTTTTCCAAACCCTAATTGATACCCATTTGATCCCTAATATCAAATTAGGGTTTTACCCAAGTTCGTACTCGCCTAACTTGTGATAGGTTCGTAGCCCTAGTCCTACCTATGCATACCAATGGATACCGCCACAACCCTGGTGGTGATATTCCCAAGAAACCCTAATCGAGGACGTGAAGGACCAAGATTTCGTGTAGCTAAATCAAGTAAAGAAACTTACTGCTAGCAGGATTAACAAGTAAGTTTTCTTAACACACTTTTTTATGTGTTAAAACATAGGTTATATAAACGTTTAGAAGAGATGTGTATACAAGTTTTGGTCTACACAATTTCTGTGTTTATTTTCCCGCTGTGCATGTTTCAGCTGTGTAGATGATCACCAAAACCCTACATTTATCTAACGCAATGTATTACCGTTGGATATTTGACGCAACCCTGGTGGTGATATTCCCAAGAAATCCTAATCGAGGACGTGAAGGATCAAGAAGTATAAGGAAGGTGTTCCATGTAGCTGAATCAAGTAAAGAAGCTTACTGCTAGCAGGATTAACAGCAAGTTTTTTTAACACCCTTTTTTATGTGTTAAAACGTAGGTTATATGACCGTTTAGGAGATTATGTACAGAGGTTTGGTATGCACAATTTATGTGTTTTTTTTCCGCTCTGCATGTTCCAGCTGTGCAGATGATCACCAAACCATACATTTACATCATGTCTCAAATTAGTTTAACATCTTTTATAATAAAACTATTGAATAACCGTTCCACTGTAAGAGAGGAAGGTATCGTGGCTCAAACCTACGCCAATTCCGACGTGGACGGCTTTTTTGAACCACTATCATCCCACCACCGTACCCCCTCCCCATGCCCCATCTCTTTCGCCAGTTTTTTGGCATGTGTGAAAATGAAAAGAGACAAAAAATAGCCGTTTGGCTATCAACGACTACTTTAAAAAAAATATGATTAAAATTAAACCTCACTTTTTACACTATATTATCCATATACACTTTCATTTTACACTCATTACTTAAAATATCACTTTCATTTACACACAAACTAAAATAAAAAAATGTCTCAACAACCTAATGATCCGTTTTTTAGTTATTTTTTTGGCATATCACAAATATTTTCCTAGCAACAACCCTATTTTCATCTTCATCAAAACCCTCCCACATCTTCGTCGCAAATATTTTCCTAGCAACAACCCTATTTTCCTCCGTATGGTACCCAATATAATATGCCTACATTCATAACGGAACAACTATAGCATCAACAATTTTCGTATCAACAACACACAATTTTCGTATCAACAACACCAACTACTCAACACACAATTTCAAAATCTCTAAAATACTCCACCACCATAAGTCTATCAATCACAACAAACACACCACCACCACAAGTAACCTATGAACAAAAGACAAAACGAATAGAAAAACGATCCGCAAAAAGAACAACCACAACCACGATGGACGTGGACGTGGACGTGGACAACGAGGTGGACGTGCCAGTGCCACAGGTTTTCCAACGTTGGAAGGCGGAGGAGGAAAAGTAGATACGCGAGTGTTGGATTTACGTTTCCGAGAATAACGGGATTGTATCCAACCGACTCGACGACTCGTTTTGGTGCCAAGTTACGGACGAGTTTAACGAAACTTCAAAAGTTTATCGCACCAAGGATATGATGACAAGGAAGTGGGCTACATTGAACGGTCATTGCCAAAATTTCAACGCTATATTCAAACTTTTAAAACGTTTGGGTAAAAGTGGGGAAAATGAGGTAATCTTTTGGAACGTGTTAGGCAAACATATCGTGATGAGTTGAAAAAGGATACAACAAAGTTTACTCAAGATCACGCATGGTGTGTCTTGAAAACACGCGCTAAATGGGATGCGTCCGATCCAGTTAAGCTGGATGATCTCACCGGGCATGCCGAACTATTCGGCAATGATGCCAGGCCACATTCCCCTGGCAAACCTCATCCCGCAAAAAAGACCAAATCAGAAACCACGTCGAGCACCGTGGAAAGTCACTTGCAAGATTCTTTTTGGAGCCTTTACATGCGGAATTTAGTCTCAAACTAGAAACCGCCAAATCGGCGTACGATGTGAAGAAGGAGAAAAACAGGCCAATAATGAAGTGTAAATAATTAGAGTTTCTCACGATTAAAACTGACGGGTTGCCGAAAAACCAAGCATTTGTCATCAACATGCAAAAACAAAAAAAATAATGAAAAAATATCGACAATAAAATTAGGTATTGTATATTTTATTAAAGTTTCTAATTTTTTTCATATGTTTTTATTTTTCGTATGTTTTGAAGTTTCAAAATGTACTTTTATTTTGAAAATTTAGTTTGTCTGAAAAATGAAAAAGAAAATAAATAGTGGGTGATGCCCTTTTGGGATGTTATGAGGGAGGGATATTTTGATGTGTGAGTGTTAAAAGTGAGATGCTGAGGTGATACTAAAATTGTTGCTCTAAGTAATAAATTGGAAGGTGCAAATTAGTGAGGTAAGTAGCTTCTGATAACCATGTAGCCTTTCCTTTTATCAAATTAGAATATGTTACTCGTATATAATAGAACAGCTTATTTACTACTAGACGAGTACCCGTGAATAACAACATGATTTTATAGCGGTAGGTGGTTTAAGTGATAAGAAAAGTTTATGGTTATAAACGAAAAGTAATAAAAGTTTGAAGATTTGGGGATTAAACATAATGTTTTGAAACCCGGTTCGACCCGGCTGGTTCAACCGGTTCAACAATTGCGGTCAAAAAATAGGCTGGGTTGAAAAAACGAATCAAATTAAACCTCAACCCGCCAGGTTTGAAGTGTCCTGGGTCAACCCGATTTTCGATGTGTATTAATAGTTTTCTTTTGAAACATATGTGTATTAATAGTTGAAATTGCTCGTAATTAATGATTTCAACATTTCCTTTTTAAGTTGTGCTTGGTAGAAGGTTTTAGGGGTGAGGAATTGGTAAGTTAATGAAAAAAGGTGCTTGGTTGACTATGATGCAATGACCCACTACCTAATAGTGGATAATAGGCCATTACCTAATAAATTGGGGGGAGGGGGGGGGGGGATTTATTCATTTCCCTTTCCCTTTTCTTAGTATTACTCCCTCCGTCCCATATTATAAGTCCATTCTCTTACTCTTGAGTGTCCCAAAATAGTTTTCCATTTTTTTGTTTCAACCAATCACAAGATACTTTAGTGGAGAGAGAAGAAATTTTATTGGTGAATAGATTGATTAGTGGAGATTTATTAAACTTTGTGCAAAATAGAAATGGACTTATAATTTGGGACGGGGGGAGTACCATTGACTTTCCCTTTCCCATTACTGAGTTTGAACCAAGCACACCCATTTTTTACACATTTCGCTTTTTTAACTTTTTACTTTTCACTTTAACAATTTTTGTTTTATAGATAGTATAGATTTATATCTTGTGCAAAATGTTACGAGTAAAATACACTCTTAGGGGGTGTTTCTTTTTTCCCTTAGCTAAGGGTTTGGGTCCACAAGGGTTCACACAAGTATTTAATAATATTTCTTTTTAATATGGAGCCCACTTATTTCCACTAATAAGTCTATATCTACAAGGCATAAAATGTCTTCCTCTCCCCATTAAGACACACTAAGAGTCATAGGTCCCACATGACCCCCACACATCTCTTAGCTAACAAAAAAAAGAAACACCCCCCTTAGTCTTTGTGGCATTGCCAGATTTCATGTTTAGTCTGTTTTCGAAAAAGTTCACCTGACGAGTCCGCAACATTCTTGAATATTACATCGCGGGTTCAAAATCACTAACGACGTTAGTGTCATACTAACCGTTATCTTGAGTCACATGCAATGCACACGAATGCTCAAAAGCTATTTAAATGCTAGCAGACGTTAAAGCTTTTTTCTAAACAACAATTCTGTTACCAAATAGAAAGTCATATTTTCACTTGCACCATTCAGCAATGACCATATTTAATTTGACATTCAAGCTTCTAATAACTACATATTTAAAGCGAGCATACTCCGTCGCCAGGGGTAGATCGTCAAATGATATCAGTTTTTAGCGTAAAATTTCTTTTGTGATCTTTTTATTAAAAAGTGCAGCCCATCAAAAAATTAAATTGCCCTCACCTTAAAGCCAAACAATGCAAAAACCTTATATCTCTATCTCAATTTTTGTGTGCACAACAACTGTTGTCAAAAAAAATATTTTTTACCTCCCGTCTTTTAACATCCTGGTTCCGCCACTGTTCGTCGCTACTTTGTTGTGCCATGGCTGATCCTTATTGTCAGTTACATGTTTTTTAAACCACAATATATTTGGTGATATAAGTCTTTAATTCTGGATAACTAAAAATAAGAAGCGATTTGTTGTTTGAAACGTGAGAGTGATGTATTTGTTATGGCGTGAGAATATGACAAAGTCCATAAAAAACAGGACTAACCTATAGTTTGATTTAAGTGTAAAGGGGGGGGCAACGTTAGAAATCATGAATCTTTGGAGGCAATATTCATAATAGTATTTTGCTCAAAAAAAAAAAAAAAAAGTTCACAATAGCATACTATTAACGACCAAATAACAACACCTTACGGAATTACATGCATTCGTCAATCAATATTTTCTTTCATGCCGTAGCATACACCAAGTTCTAAATGTTTCTCAAAGACACTTTATAAGTAATTTCCTCTCTATGACCGGCTAAATTAACTAATTAAGCATTGTATCAATATTTACGCAAATTAAAACACATACATATGCAATACTCTGCCTCTCCAAACTAATATTTGATGCCGTCACTTTGAGCTAATCCTACCGGTTATTAGACCAAACTATATCTAAAACCTAACTAGCTAATCAAATTTCTGAAGAAAATAACTAATAAAATAATAAAATTAAATATATCAGTGTAAAAAGTAACCTTAGAGTGGTCATGTCGGGGTGAAGTACCGTCAAATTGTGGCCTCCACCACGCGCGAACTCTACGAGACCATCAACCAACCACTGCATGTTAAAGGTGTAATTTTGCACTTGTTTGACAATTTGCATCACGAAACAAAAAAAGAAAAAATATTACTCTTGTTTTAGTTTGTGAGTATGTGTGACATATGTTTGCTTGAAATGTAACATTTTTTTATATTTTTGGTTTGGTGATGACTATAACACCTGTTTGGTGATAGATTTAATTGAAGTGTTACAATCATTTGCTGAAGTATGCAAATTATTTCGCATTTAATAATGTGTTAAACGATGATACGATGCAAAATTGATCAGTTTGATGACTATATCATTAATAAATCTTGAAATATATCACTAATAAGTCATAGAAATTTTGTTTAGTAGGAACAACTATCNAAAAAAAGAAAAAAAGAAAAAGGAACAACTATTAAAAAATAGAAGTTGATAAGATTGCGATATTTTGTTAAAGAAAGTGTGTGAGACAGAGATATTGACGGATGTTTATGGACCACATAATATGTGGGTGTTGATTATTCCAAAGAAAAAAATAATTTCAGGAATAAATAATAGTAGTTGCCCAAATATTTCTGTCCACAAGTTTGGTGCACTCTACTAGAGCTTTCTATTTGCATTTTATTTTTTCATTTTTGTTTTTCTAATTTTATTTTTGTTGGGGTGGGTTCTGGTATTTCTTGACCTAAGCCACATGTCTTCTTTATACACGGACATCTTTTTTTTTGCCAACTGACTACTTCGTGTATCTTTTCTACGTTCGGTATGAAAATAACTGTAAAATATTTGTTAATAACAATTATACTTGTAAGATTTATAGAACTTTATTTTGTTAAACAAATGCTTAAAGCACAAGGTATTGAGGCTCAAGCCAGTAGTCATATCAGCGTTACTTTAGCATCTTATTTTTAACTTTCATACAATAAAATACATCATTCCTCATAGCTTAAGCTATTTTTATTTTTTGAGACTCATCATATTCGATTAAAATACAACATTTACACACAAAACTAATTTAAAAAAAAAATGAAAATTGACGTAAGCCAAAGTGAATGGCTTCCGAATTGGCGGAGATCTTAACGTAAATGATATTCACAGAATAATATCTTATTGAGAATCTTGCCGACTAAACTTATTAATTAACCAAAAAAAATGGGAGACAATATATAGAGTTGCCACTAAAGGGCTTGTGTCCTACACCTCTTGTTGTGTGAAAAGCTTCTCAATCAAATGGTTGTGGGTTTAAGTCCTACTTAAAACATGTAAGATTGTTATGTGTAAATTATGAGATAGTTAATTATCGTTCTAAAAAAGAAAAAATTAAAACTAAAATAAAGAATATAAAAAATCTAGAGAGCTGTTAATGGCTACTAATTTTGTTATACTATTCAAAATGATAGGTCTATTGCACTTTTTTTTCTTCTTCTTTTTTTAGATAAAAAGGTATAATATTATTAACTTGGAACGGATAATGCACTCTCTTGATTCTCTTCCACTTTTTTTTGGCAAAATCATTGTAGTATCTTTTTAACTCGATATGTTATTTTTCAATTAAAAGGAATTTGCTAACAATGAATAAATGTTTTAAACAACTTATTTTCAAATTTTAAGTTAAGACAGTTGCAAATTCAAACGAAATCATCAATAATCATGAACCTTTTTAAATTTCCCAAATACAAATATTATTTGCTAGAAATATGTACTTTAGTATTAACATGTTTAATGAAAAGTTATCCTGGTAAAGAGAGAATGATGTGGTTTCCTTCTTTTGTAGCTTACAATATTGGCCATTGGGCCCTTATATAATAGCCCATTAAATGCTTGGTTAGAGAACAACTATCTTCGTAAATATGCCCCATGGGCCATGGATTATTGGCATGATTATTATTTATCTTAATCTTAATCTTAACTACCTATAATGTAAAAATGATCAACCTTGAAAGTGAACTCTTAAAACTTTGGTCAATCTTGAAATCTTGAAATATTGGCTACACATTTAAATGATATTAAAGGAAATGTTGAAAACGTTAGTCACCAATGCAAATGTTGAATTAACGAGGTAGAGATATACATCAATGCAAATCACATTTTTTAGGAAACATGCAAATAGGAAACATATTTCATATTAATGGGAGATATGTCATATTAATGTAGATATTACAAATTAATGGAGATGCAAATTACAAATAGGAAACATTATTTAGGAAACATGCAAATAGGAAACATTATTTCATGCAAACGGAATGTCAATGCAAAAAAAAAATTACATAAGCGGGAAAATTACATATTAATTACATAATTTCGTCGGTTCTTAATCTTAATGGAAACATTGAAACACTTTTAGAAAAGTTGACTTGAGAGAGAAGTTGAAACTTCTCTATACCTCCTTATAAAAGTCTAACACAGAAAGGGAAAAACACACTGATCCCCATTTTCTAACTTTTTCTCTAAAACACAAACACACATTCATCTCAGTCTCAAAATACATACATGCTATTATGGAGTATTATTTTCATAAATATTTGGATTATTAGGGAATCCAATGCTAAAAAAATATGTGTTTTTCTTTTTTTTTAATGGTTTTGTTGTACATGGGCAGGGCAATATTTGTAAGTACTTTTGGTTGGTAGTTGAAAGTTGAGTCGTATATGAGTAGAGCAATAACCGAATGTCTACAATGCATTTGTGTATTTGTATTGTAGCTACACATTTAAAAATACTAATATTTTTGAAAAAATTATGTAATGAGGCAATATTTTGAAAACCGGGTTTCAAATCGATCCGTCGAGTCACTGGGCACCGGGTCAACCCGGTTTTCAATTTATTATTTTTGTTATTTTTTCGACCGGGTCAACCAATTCGACCATCGGGTCAACCCGGGTTATTATTAAAAAAATTTGAAAAAACGAAACCCGACCGGGTTTCACGGTGGGTCTAACCGATTATCCCGGTTTTAGAAACCCGGGTTTATTTGACCCTTTTTTTTTGCTGAAACCGGTCGAACCGGTTAACCCGGCCGGGTCCACCCGGGTTTCAAAACACTGTAATGAGGTAAATAAATAAGGCCAATGACTTGCAAACGAGGACAATTAAATGATGAAAAATTGACTACGGTTTTTGAACAACTAGAAATAGGATTCACTAAACCTCTAATAAAGTTGACTTGGTATGAAAAACCAAATTTTAGAAAAGGCTGTGATAGTAGAAGGATATCTAACATTTTTATTGACACATTCATACTATCTCATTTGAAATTCAAATATTTGTAAATTTGTTAAAGGAGTTAAGTGCCTTTGTTTAGTTATACTTTCTATAAGTTTCACTAAATGTTTTTATGTGTTTTTTTTAATACATTTTAAACATTTTTCTTTGAGTTAAATTATCGCATAATACAGCTTTTTGTGATTACATTTTGATTGTTTTATGTTTTATGTTTTATGTATAAACGTTATATAAAATACTTAACCACAATATCAAACCTAACTATTTGCCGCTAGAAAATCCATTGCTATGCACGGGTACTCGTCTAGTTAAATATAACTCCATAAAGGCAAAAGCATATCCGAATAGAAAAAAAAAACAAGCAGTTTTGTTGCCCGCCGCGTTGTGGCCGGGTTTTTTTTCCCCGGCTATGTTCTATATTGTCACGCGATTATTTTAGTTGTACTTAAAAAACGCGATTTTTTTTTTGTCAGGCCTTTTTGTGCACGTAAATGTAATTTTTTAAGATTATACGTTTCTAGTTTCGATTTGGAATTTTTTTCAAAAAAAATAGTTGTTTCATAATGTGATTATGTTATTTTTTTTCTTAGACTTTAGATTCGGGGATTTTATTTTTTTTTATTTTTTTTTTTTTTTTAAGATTATAACATGACTATTTTTTGTTTATGTAAAAAATCGTAAAAATAAAATAAAATAAAAAATTGTAGACGTTTTTGTGTATAAAAATATAATACACTAAAATTATTAGGCAAAGTATTTTTTTCAAATACCAACATCGGTATTTGTTACCATGCATTTTCAATGGCGCCAAATCTTCTCAGGCAATCATAATTTGTTACGTTATTTATATTTCACTTAGTAGCTATTTGTTCTTTCATACCTACCTCTCCCAAAAAGATAGTAACTACAAATATTTTGGGGCCTTAACCGAATAATAATTAGGCTAATGGATTGGCTTCAAATATCCAACAACAAAATATTAAAAAAATTGGTCAAACATTAGGTCAGAGACAATGCTCTATTATATATATAGGTAATGCTACCCATGATCAAGGCTTAATTTGTGGTTAAACTGATAATATGTAATGAAAAAAATGATAATACTTATTGACAACCAATTAAAGTAACACTTTAAAGAAATTGGTGGCGCTTATGAAGTTACAACAACTCTCGTAAAAATTTTGATTTTATAGGCCAATTGTTATAGGCCCAAAATCCATCAATATTCGCTCCAAATTCCAAGTTTCTAATTGATCGAATACTTAAGAGAAATTATAAGTATATTTAATTCTCAAAAAATACGGTGCCGTTTTGGCGTTACTATTCTTTTACCGCTAACTTATTTTCCCGCCAAAAAAACCAGCCCAATGTGGTTAGCCCAGGTAGCGATTTTTT
>LBNU01011703.1:213909-239957 GCA_014162995.1 Artemisia annua | reverse complement strand
ATAGTTGTGATGTAAATGTTTTTATTTGTTCACCAAATGTATGAATTGAATGAATTTAATGTTTATGTTCTATATTTTGTGAATAGAACTGCTTATTATTGTACGTATTCAAGATATACAAGTGTATGATAATGTTTGTTCAGAAGATATGTCATTAATAAATTTATTCAAGTATTTTATTTTCATATCTTAATAATTTGTTTGGTTATTTGATATTAACAAGTAAATGTTTCATATCAACATTAAGATAACTGTATTCATTAATTTTTGTAACCCATATTATTGTGTTTTTGTACAAGTTATATAAGAAAACTTATTTGATTTTTTAAAATTTTAAATTTAACCAATTCTTAGGATAGTAATACCATAAATAATGTAGATATTATAAAAAAAAAATTAAAATTTGATGTAAGATATATATAAAATCTTCAAAATAAATGGAGTCTATAATGTCGATATCTTTACCCGTATTAATCTAAAAAGATTAATATAAAACCTATCCCAAATAACGATAGTACATGCAAGTGACCAGCCTCTCCATAAATGCGATAAATCATTAAGTAGTTGTCCTGTAAGTGCGACGTACTTCACTTCAAACCAAATATCTTTACCCGCCAATTAAGTACACCGCACACGGTTATAAAACCGGCATACTTGGGTATTTTCTTTTTCGTTTTCACTTCTAGTCCTTTCTCTTTAACAACCGTTAATGGTTACTACGGTTTTTAGCTATATTTTCAAGTTACTTCGATTCATCATTCCTGCAACAGATTAGTACCAAACTAGATACAAATAGTGTAATAATCTATATAATAAAGTAGATAAATAGTATATTATAGAGGGAATAAATGTGTATATATATAGCATTATCACAAATAAAAATATTTAAAGTAAAAGTTGCAAAATAAAGACTTTAAAAATCAACACTCGAGAATAATTATGGGAAGAAAGTAGTAAGTTTTAGGACGAAAGGTGTTAGTGCGTGTAAACTACAAGAACAATTTATGTAATTAACTTTGTTAAATATCTAAAATTTATAAGATTAAACTGTTCACCAGATAGTAACATTTGTACTTTTATTAAAAATTTACATAAATAGTCCTTAAGGTTTAACTGTTGTTGTATAATAGGTCCATAGGGACTAACATTGTAACAAAAATAAGTTTTTAGGGACTAAACATGTAACATAAATTTACATAAACCGTCCTTTTAGACTACCTTAGTTTTAAAATTCATTCATACGTGAAATACATAAACAACACCTACCGTTTAACGACTGTTACGAATCCATCCCTAAAAATCAAAACATGTAACCAAAACTTACATAATTGGTCCATGTAGTTTACCTGATAATGCAAAAATCATCCCTAAACCATTATATTTTGTGAAAATAAATACTTACCTAAATAATCCATACTTTTTAGCTCAAATTACATAATTTATCCCTAAAGACTACTACATTTAAATAAATGAGATCTTATACGTAAACTTTTTTTGCGTAAAACGCGCACCCCGCAAATATAAAAAATCCTTTTTGCATCCCAAATATCAATCTAATTCATAAATATGTTTTTAGATTTTATTAGGTATACAAAGATAACTTTCCATATAATCAAAACATGGACGGAACCGGGGTCCTCGCGGGTGCTCACGACCTATATAGGTTTTTCGATATAGTGTTAGTTTTTGAAAAAAAAATCAATTTCTCTTAAATGTATCTTAAATACACTCGGTCTATCAAAATATCTTTCTATATTACGCTTCCAAAAAATTTGTGCACATGATCATATTTAGTCGCAGTTCCGGCCCAGTATACTACAAAAACAAACCCATACAATCACATCTTTTCTTCACCTACACACAACCAAACACCCCCTTCAATTTATATCGACCCAAAACAAAACAAAACAAAACAAACACTCGTTCATCCTCATTCCTCACTCAAATCAAATCTTTAACAAAAACCCTAATCTTTTTTTATAAAATTGGTTAGATCAAAAGAGAAGAGAAGATGGGTGTGGATTATTACAAGGTGTTACAGGTTGACAGGAACGCAAAAGAAGATGATTTGAAGAAAGCATACAGGAAGCTTGCTATGAAGTGGCATCCTGATAAAAACCCCAACAATAAAAAAGATGCTGAAGCTAAATTCAAAACCATCTCTGAAGCTTATGATGTATGTAACATCATACCCTCTTTTTTTTAGCTACTTTTATGATGATTTGTGTATAAAGTTTGATGCTTTATTAGTTTTGGTGAATTGGGTTATGTTTATTGAGCTAAATTAGACAAGGGTTTTGTAGAATCTTGAAATTTTTATTAAATTTTAGGCCTAATTATGTATAAATTTGATGTTTTATTAGTTTTAGTGAGTTGGGTTTCATGGGTTATGTTTAAATTTGACAATTTTTGTGGATTAGTTTGATGTTTTGACATGATAAGTAAGCGATTTTAGGCGTGAGACTCGAATGTACAGAAATTGTACAATGGTGTTTGGATTAGTTTATTTTAGATTAAGTTTGTTGCTTTATTTGTTTTAGCGAATTGGGTTATGTTTATTGAGCTAAATTAGATAAGGGTTTTGTAGAATCTTGGAAAATTTTATTAAATTTTAACCTAATTATGTATATATTTGATGTTTTAGTGAATTGGGTTATGTTTCTTTTAAATTTTTATAAAAATTAGCCTTATAGTCGATAAATTTGATGTGATGACATGATAAGTAAGCGTTTTTAGGCTCTGAGACTCAAATGTACAGAAAGCGTACAATGTTGCTTTATTAGTTTTAGCGAATTGGGTTATGTTTATTGAGCTAAATTAGACAAGGATTTTGTAGAATCTTGAAAATTTTATTAAATTTGATATGATGACATGATAAGTAAGTGTTTTTTAGGCGCGAATGTTCAGAAAGTGAAGAATGGTGTTTGGATTAGCGTATGTTATGGGTTGTTTGAAATTGGCTTATAAGCTGGAACTAAAAGTGAGGTTATGAGCTTTTGATGATTTGTATATAAAGTTTGTTGCTTTTTTAGTTTTTGTGAATTGGGTTATGTTTATTGAGCTAAATTAGATAAGGGTTTTGTAGAATCTTGAAATTTTTATGAAATTTTAGGCCTAATTATGTATAAATTTGATGTTTTGTATATGAAGTTTGTTGCTTTATTAGTTTTAGTGAACTGGGTTATGTTTCTTAAAATTACTGAAGTATAAAAATTTAGCCTTATGTATAAATTTGACAATTTTTTCGGATAAATTTGATGTATAAAGGCGCGAGACGCGAATGTACAGAAAGTGTACAATGGTGTTTTGATTAGCTTATGTTAGGGGTTTGTTTGAAATTGGCTTATAAGCTGGAACTAAGCGAGGTTATGAGCTTTATATAAAGCTTGTTGCTTTATTAGTTTTAGTGAATTGGGTTATGTTTCTTGAAATTTTTTAATAAAAAAATAGGCTTATTATGTATGAATTGACAGTTTTATGGATAAATTTGATGTTTTGACATGATAAGTAAGTGTTTTAGAGGCCCGAGACTCGAATGTACAAAGTGTACACTAGTGTTTAGATAAATTTGATGCTTTATTAGTTTTTGTGAATTGGGTTATGTTTATTGAGCTAAATTAGATAAGGGTTTTGTAGAATCTTGAAATTTTTATAAAAAAATTAGCCTTATGGATAACTTTGATGTTTTGACATGAAAGTGAGTGTTTTTTAGGCGCGAGACTTGAATGTTCAGAAAGTGTAGAATGTTGTTTGCATTAGCTTAATTTATGGCTTGTTTGAAATTGGGAAAGTTCATAAGCCGAAAAAAGTGAGCGTATGAGCTTTATTAGTTTTAGTGAATTGAGTTTTATAGGTTTTGTTTCTATGCAAATTCTTGATTTTGTTTTAATAAAACTAGGCTTATGTATAAATTTGAAAATTTTTATGCATAAAATTGATGATTTGTATATTAAGTTTGTTGCTTTATTAGTTTTAGTGAAGTAGGTTACGTTTCTTGCAAAATCTTGATAATTTTTATAAAAATCTAGCCTTGTTATGGATAAAGTTGATGTTTTGACATGAAAGCAAGCATTTTAGAGGCTTGAGACGCGAATGTACAGAAATTGTAGAATGGTGTTTGGATCAGCTTATGTTCTGGGCTTGTTTGAAATTGGCTTATAAGCCGAAAAAAGTGATGTTATGAGCTTTTGATGATTTGTATATAAAGTTTGTTGCTTTATTAGTGTTTGTGAATTGAGTTTCATGGGTTGGGTTTCTTAAGCTAAATTGGACAAGGGTTTCGCAAGAAGTTGGAGTGTTTTATATAAAGTTGGTCTTATGTATAAATTTGACATTTTTATGCGTAAATTGGATGTTTTTACATTAAAGTAAGCGTTTAAAAGGGCCGAGACGCGAATGTACAAAAAAGTGTACAACAATGTTTTGGATTAGCTTAGTTAGAGTTGAAAAAAAGTGAGCTTATGAGATTGAATAAGCCCATTAGTTGGAAAAAATAAGCTAGTCTACGCACTTTGTGCAAATAAGCCCTTTCTAATTTGGTTATTGGGTTTTGAGGATGTTTAGTGAAACTGCTTGTTTTGGGTAATGTTGACTCAAAAATCCAAGAAGGAAGGTTTTTCTTAACGGTTTTTAGAAGTTGGATGGCTTTCGTAACGTTTTTTTAGTCCTTGACGTGTGACCTAATTAGAGGTGAAGTGGAATTTCAGTGTAATTTGTTGTGAATTGCCTTTATTTAGACTTATATTTAGTGCTTGTGTGGGTTTCTTGCAAGTGTCTTGATTAAAGTGTAATCTTTTTGTTACTTCATTGGTTTGATTTGGATAAGGTGATAATAAGAAAAAGCAAAGTTGCGCGATTTTAGCATTTAATAGTAACGGTTTTGTTGGTTTTCCGGAGGTATTGGAATTTATTATCTAATAAGGGACTTTGCGTGTACATTAATGAACAGGTTTTGAGCGATCCACAGAAGAAAGCTGTTTATGATCAGTATGGTGAGGAAGGTTTGAAAGGGCAGATGCCCCCTCCGGGTGCTGGTGGGTTTTCCGGTATGCACCACGATGGTGGTTCATCATCATTCAGGTTTAATCCTCGGAATGCAGATGATATATTCTCCGAGTTTTTTGGAATGCAAAGTCCATTTGGAGGCATGGGAGGGTCTCATGGTGGGAGCCCGTTTCAGAGGAGCATGTTCGGTGATGATATCTTTTCTCAGTTTAGAGGGGCGACCGGTGGTGGTGGTGAAGGATCAGCAAGTATGCCACCTAGGAAAGGGGCTATGATTGAGCGCACTTTGCCGTGTAGCTTGGAGGACTTATTTAAGGGGACTACAAAGAAAATGAAAATTTCAAGGGACGTTTCTGATGGTACCGGGTAAGCTTTTGATATTTGTCCATAAATATTACTGGTAAAAGCTACTTGATATGCATGATACGTGATCCATATGATTGAAGTTAAATAATTTCTTTCTTATATTTGGAAATCATGTGAATCTTTTTATCACTACTTGTTTGCCTATGATTGGCTATACGTCCTAACATTGAGATTCTAATTTGCTGGTAACTTTCCCCTTCGATAAGAAAAATGATTTGACTGCTAAACCTTAAAAAATTCTGACGTAGCTGAATGGTCTCTATAATGGCTTTGAAAATCTGATGTCTTATTAAGGGACTTGAAAGTTTAGTAGTTTATATAATATTTTTTTGGAAGTAGAATTCTTTCTATAACGGTTATGGAAGTTGAATCGTTTTTATAACTGTTTTGGACTCATATGACCAAATTAGAAATGTAGTAAGAGCGCACTTTTATTTATTGGAGTATGCTCTTTGTAGAAAGGTTCAAAGATCTAAAACACTAGCATTTTAACAAAAAAACATGCTTCAGTTGAAATATGCTGTTAAACTGCAAACCGCATCTTTCTGCAACTATTAGATGCATTTAGGGTCAATTCGACAGAACACTTCAAGCTCTGATGAGTTAGGTACTTAATATTTGCTGTGCACTATATATCTGAATGTAAGATAAGATGAGATATGCAAAATCTCGGAATTATTTTGGGCCATGGCGGGTACATATCAGTACAACTTAGATGATAAAATGGGTAAACGGAGAAGATCCCTTTACAGGTTACTCAGGAAATTGAGCCTTTTTGGCTCTGATGTACAGGGCCTAACCGGTATTCCCGTGGCCGTTTTTAGACTTTACCTGGCCATCCCAAGATGTTCACCCAGCGAGGTTTGAACCTTGGTCTCTTCTGTGGGGACACCTTACTAGTTACTACTCTTGGAGATGGTTCCTATGATTAACTTATAGCTTTACTATATTCCCATGTAAATCGTTCCAATGCTTTTATGGGAAGTTTGGCATTTTACGACAAAAGAAAAATAAGAGTTGTTAAAGATATCACACTCTAAATGAATTTAGTGATTATGGTTTGCATGCTTATTCCTTATTAGTGACGATGAAGATAAAACACCGTTATGCAAATAATCAAGTACAAAGATGTTAACAATCTTTCTTACGTGGTTTAGCTAATATATGTTAACTTCTTACACAAAAAAGCTTTCGTTCCCTTAGAACTGAATATAGTGGTTACTTCTGACTAAAAAGTGGTGGGCATATAAAGATAAAATGGCCAAATCTTGTCCGTAAGATTGTGTAGTAGTATTATTCATTAAACTAGTATTTGTTCGTTTCTCTGTACTTTAAAAGCAGCTGCCTTGTCAGTGACGTGGTGGGTGTAACATTTGTAGATAGTACATCTTGGTTTTTGCAAGTTTTAGGACAGTGTATGCCTTGTCATGAAAATTACAAAAATGTTTTTTAGGGTATATGGTTACATACTGTGGACCACATACGTCCATCCTTGGGTGCTTTGATTTTGTTCGTGCCATCCCTTTTGTGCACTATTGCATCTTGGGGTGGTGTACAAAAATGTTTTTTAGGGTATATGGTTACATACTGTGGACCACATACGTCCATCCTTGGGTGCTTTGATTTTGTTCGTGCCATCCCTTTTGTGCACTATTGCATCTTGGGGTGGTGTGATTTGGAGTCGAGAAGTATCCCCGGTTCATATTGTTCATAGAACACGATAACTACAAAATGATGAAGACCATACTAAGATCTGTGTATGCCTCGTCATAAAAATTGCATCTTGGGGTGGTGTGATTTGGAATCGAGAAGTATCTGTAGTTCATGTTGTTCATAGAACACGATAACTGCAACATGATGCACATATAAGATCTGTGGGCATGAACTTGGAAACTATCACCTGTTTTGTACGCAAAATTTGGTCAACAACAACTCAAAAGTCCTGCTTTAAGATAAGCACTTCAGATGTAGGGACCATTCAAACTACAAAACTTAAAGTACCATATGGATTTGACAAGGCTTGTTTATTGATCGTTGAGACCATTGTTTCTTTGTCAAATAGTGGTGATTTTGGATATGCTTATTACAGCATAAATATATATTTTATACAAATATAAATGCTTTATTCGCAAAGGGTTTAATGTGCACAATAACAAGTTACTTTAGGCCACTTTTCATATCAGGTAATTTGCTTATTCTATTCAAAATAACAACTACTTATTAAATGCAAAATATAAACAATCTATACTTTTCTTCCATTTCAGGCAATGTGATTTGATAATTCTACGTAGGAACATACTTTAGATTTACAGATTATAGGTCATCGGAATTAAATTGTGTTGACCATTATGGACGAAAGGGTCGTACATTGCCTAAGATGGACAAACTCTTTTTGTGTGCCTAAAATGGATATTGTACGTTGCCTTTGCGTGTATCTAAATCTTTGCAAATTTTGCTCTATGCAAATATGGAGTGGGGTGGGGGTGCGAATTGCTTTAATTTCTAAACCTTTTGGCGAAATGATCAACAATTGGCAGACAGGGTAACAAATTTGTGTCAAAACAAGTTAATCTTATGATGGGTCAAAATGGGACGGGTTGACATTCCTACACAAGTGATTACATATATCATTTATCAGCATCGTGATATTTTCTTTACTATCAATTTGGGAGGTTGTAAACACCCGATTATGCCACCAGTGACTTTTCACTTGTTCGAACCCCTTATTTTTGGTTAAATACCTTTTTACCTTATCGTTTCGCTAATAATAAAATAAAATCTAATATACTGAACTGGGTGAAAATTAATGTCTCTAGCAAGTTGTCTTATATATGGGTTTCGTCTTTTAAAAATGTAGGAGATCAACCACAGTGGAAGAAATTCTCGCAATAGAGATAAGACCTGGCTGGAAAAAGGGCACGAAAATAACCTTCCCGGAAAAGGGAAACGAGCAACGAGGTGTCATTCCTTCTGACCTCGTGTTCATCATTGATGAAAAGCCACATGCAGTCTTCAAGAGAGATGGTAACGATCTTGTTGTCACTCAAAAGATTTCCCTTGCCGAAGCTCTCACTGGCTACACAGCACAAATCACCACCCTTGATGGACGAAGCTTAACCATCCCTGTCAACAGCGTCATCAGCCCGACATATGAGGAAGTAGTTAAAGGGGAAGGTATGCCTATTCCCAAAGAACCAACAAGAAAAGGAAATTTGAGAATCAAATTTGATATCAAGTTTCCTACAAGATTGACGTCGGATCAGAAAAAGGGTATTAAGCTGCTGTTGACATCTTCTTGAGGTTCTGTCACAGGTCGGTAAACTATTATAGTGGTCTTCTTTACTTTGTCTTGTTTTAGATGCGGAAATTGTTGCTGCTTTTGAATTATTAGATATTATTTATCAAAAAGGAATCTTGTGAATTGTGGTCATCGGGTTTGTTGGCTAGATTTTGGCTTAATTTGTGAGTTTTCTTGTAATCTGTTGAAACTTTTTGTATGAACTTATTCTCAAGTTGTGAATGCGATTGGCTTAACTTGGTAAAAATGCGTCTCAGAAAACGCTTTTCACACAACACATGCAACTGTCGGTCTGTCGCAGAGGTAGCAAAACGCTTTTCACGCACCTTGCCATAAGACCCCTACACCTTTCTTGACCTTTGTGAAATTCTGCAAATGCTATTTCTCTTCTAAATAGGACCGAAGTAGCATCACACTCACGAATTGTTGCAGTTTTGTTATTCGACCTAGTTGATACCATCACTTTTTTTTTTTTTTTTTTTTTCCATTGTTCCTCTTCCCATTTTGACAGACTTAGTAGACGTACTCAATAAACGTGCAGATTTGGTCTGATATCGGTTTGGTCTCCGGAAGCACGGTTAAGGACCGCCGACCCCCTATGTTTTGGCCTGAGCTTGAGAGTTGAGAGTAGTTGGGCTTTTAGCTTTTAGACATTAAAGCAATGTCTTTGTCAAGACAATCTTTAAAGTTAGGTGTCAGAGAGTTTTGGCCACAAAATTTGAAGTAGCACCTCATCCATGTTGTTATTGTTACAGTCCTGTATTAGTGATATAGCTTTATGTGAGCATTTAATCGTATAGTTACTAGTTAGGCTTACAAGGTGGTATGCAGAACATGATTATTGCATTTAGAGTAAATTGTAAAAATCGTCCATGTAGTTTGCCTAAATCACAAACACATACCTTAATACTTCGAAAGTGCAAACATACCCATTGTAAAAAATTTGGTCTAGATATTTGAGCACGTCTATATGTTATTTTAACTTGGTAAAGGACGATATCCAAACCAAAAGTTCTTTACAAAGGTTGCGTTTGCACCTTCGAAGTTTTAGAGACCTAGTGCTGCGATTTGGACAAACCAAAAAGATTCATTGGCATTTTAGTCCTATATTAAAAGTTTCTATGCTCAAGTCACTCAGATATTGTATGAAAAACGCAATTAGTGCCCAATAAATCCGAAGATGAAACCTAATAAAAATAAGAGTAAACTCCAAAATACGATGTGGTTTGCCAAATTTCACAGTTTACATCGTCGGAAAAGTTAGATAATATACATCCACAGGGACGAACAATGCAAATTCTTTTCCGTTATCAGTTAACGTGGTTCTAATATGAGGGACATTTTCATTTTTTTTACTTGTAATAAGGATGTATTTGTGCAATTTACTCATTATTCTTATTCTTTTAATTTTTAATGTTAGTGTTACTTAGTTGATGTTTCAGGTTTAAGAAATTATTGAATCGACATTACCAATTTCAATGAATATAAACACACCAAAAAAGGAGTTGCTTCTAAAATACCAATGTCCTAAAGTGAGGGTTAGCCTTATATTTATAAAATGAGTTTTGCTAAACATACATCATGTTTGAGAAAATAAAAACACATGCAAAATTGATTATATATAAAATTGGTTGAGAGTAAGGCCGATCACTGTCCGAAAACTAGATCGAACTGGACCAAAAACCGATTTAGCCCAAAACACCGCCTGAGGACCAGACCGAAATGGTCGTTTCAGGTCCGGGTTGATCTGGTCCGGTTCATCGTTTCGATCCGATCCAACAAACCATAATGAACGGTTTTACGTAAGATCGAATCGGACTGAACGGATCGAAAGCCGAATATGAGAAAAATGAACCAAAATATGTTCTATCTGGTCCAGTCGATTTAATCCAGTCTACGGTTCTTAGGGCATCTATTATGAGAGGTTTATAATTTTGAAAAGGTTTATAAACTGAGTCATATAGTGAGATGAGGTTTATGATGAAATGGAATGAAATAGGTCTAACTTCATGGACCTCTTCATTGCAACTAAATACATGTAACTCATTTAATACCTCATCAAGTTATAAAGGTTTAACAAGTTTTACGATAGTGATAATATGTTTATAAAATGAAGAATTAAAAACTATATGACATGGAGATTATATAAACCTTTTCAAGAGGTTTAAGATGCCATCTAACAACAAAGAGCCTCTGGTCTAGCGGTATGGAGGTTTTACCCTCCTAGGTAAGGTCTCAAGTTCGAGTCTTATATATGCCGATAGAAGTTTCATCCCGCGTGCGTAAAGGGAAGGGTGTCATTACCTTCTGGGCTGGATCCAACCTGATTGTGTGGGCTTGCTACACGTTCTGGGGCCATGTAGTCACAATTGCACTAAAAAAAATGGTAGCTAACGATTTAAATGTATATAAAAAATTAGGAAAAAAGCAAAAGAAGAAGAATATTCGAAATTGCTGAAAAAAGACATTGACCAAACATCATCAACAAGTCCCCAAAACATGTCATAAAACCAAAACTGAAAACTAAACTTGAATTTTGACTTTTCATTTCATTTGGGCTTTCTTTTTTTTTTCTCTCTCTCTCATTCTCTCTCTCTTCTTCTGATTTCAAAATAAAAAAATATTCTTTTTATTACAACAAACAACAACACCCGATCTGTTAAAACACATATATCCATTTATCACTCAAACTCAAATTTATATTTTTATAAAAAAAAATTAATTTTTTTTATATAAAAAAAGATTATTATTAGATCTTAAAAATAAGGAAGTAAATGGAAATGGGTTCATCAACATCACCACCTCGTACGGTTGAAGACATCTTCAAAGATTACTCTGCTCGTCGTTCCGCCATCCTTCGTGCTCTCACTTATGGTATTTCTACTAATTTACCTTTTTACCCTTTTCTTTTTTATTATAATTATATAAACTTTTTTTTTACTGACTGTAATTTTTTATGGTAATTTGCAGATGTTGATGAATTCTATGGAATTTGTGACCCTGGTAATCTTTTTTTTTTTTTTTTTTTTATGATTATTGTTGTAGATCCGTTTGTTAGTTATGATTATGACGTCATCCTGACCTACTACTACATTTTAAGGTTAATAATATATAAATATGTTTGCTAAGCTTTTTAAAAAAAAGTGCCTTTAAGGTAACGAATTTTTATTTTGTTCATTTGGGTAGCGTAAATGTCGTGTTTTTATAAGTTTAGTGAGTGACCTTAAAAGGTCATGTTTCGTAAGTTGAGTAACCCAAATGAACGAAATGAAAGTTCGTTACCTTAAACGCATTTTTTTGAAAAGTTTAGTAATGTACGGTGCTTTGAATTCTATTACCTACTTTTTTATAAAAACTTATTTCATTTTATTTAATAGTTTTAATGTTTTTGAAGCAAAAAAACCTTATGAATGATATGAAGTTTTGATTTTTATCAAAGGGTTATGTTCAGAATAGTTTAATTATGTGTTATTTTTATAAAGGGTATGTAAAAAAACTAAACTTTTTTCGTTTAAGGCAGCTAAACATTTTTTTGAAGCAAGAAAATAAATTTTATGGAAGAATTGTATTCAGACTAGTTTAATTATGTATTATTATATAAAGGGTATGTAAAAAAAATGTAAACTTTTTTCGTTTCATGAAATGTGATGTAAAAATTCAATTTTTTTTCCGTTAATTGAGTTTATCTAGTGATTGTAAAAGTTTATTTATTTTTAATTTTTTTTATCAACTAATTTACATTATGCTGAAGCAAAAACCTTCTGAATGATATAAAGTTTTAATTTTTATATTCAGACTAGCTAAGTTATGTACTATTTTGTAGTTGGTATTAAAAATTTTACTCTATTTTAGTTGCCTTACTCGATTGTAATTTAAAATTTTAATCTTTTTTCGTCACTTTATTGAAAAATGCTTTTTAATAAAAGCAATTAAGTAAATTGTCTAATCGGAAAATAAGAATCACGTTCGTTCTGTTTAAGCTAATTAACTTCGTGTTCTCAGATATTTGATTTTTAATAAGGGATTATGTTCAAACTAGCTAAATTATGTACTACGTATTATTTTGTAAAGGGTATGTAAAAATATAATCTTTTTTAGTTTGTAAAGAAGGTCTTGTGAAATGCGTAATGTTAAAAATTGAATCTTTTTCGTGACTATTTGATTCATACGAGAGTCGTTACTGAACATTTAAATCTGTGGTTGGGTTGTTACAGAAAAAGAGAATTTGTGTCTATACGGGCATCCAAATGAGAGCTGGGAAGTGACTCTACCAGCAGAAGAAGTTCCACCAGAGCTTCCTGAACCGGCTCTCGGGATTAACTTTGCAAGAGATGGCATGAACCGCAAAGACTGGCTGTCACTCGTTGCCGTTCACAGCGACTGTTGGTTGCTCTCTGTGTCTTTTTACCTTGGTGCCCGTCTAAATCGTGGTGAAAGGTACTTACTTTTTATGCTTTTTACCTTAATACGAGTAGTTTGCTTTATTCATTTTGTGCTTTTGATAGTTTTATAGTGGTCTATTCTTTCTTTTGTGTAACTCTTTACATGTATTTTATACTGTCAATAAGTATTTGAAGTTCTCGAAGTTCTTCTATCGCATCCACAAGTAGAATTTGGGGGTGTTTAGCTTATCGAAATGGCTTATTAGCTTATAGTTGTATCAAAACACAATAAGCATTTACTGTTTGGATTAGCTTATTACCCTATAGTTGTATAAGTGTAATAAACTAATATGTAGGAAGCATCCTCAAATAAAGCTCAAGAAGCCACACCAAAAGAGCTTCTCAAAAGTAGGTAATATAAGCCCATAAGAATAAAGCTGTGTGGCTTTACCCAAATACCGAACAAGGCTTAATAGCTTTCCATGGTCTATGTATGTTTACCTTTTTGCTTTGAACTATGCTGTAAAAGTCTTGCTTTTGTTGGTTTAAGACAGAATCGAACTGAATTTATAAAGCTTTCGGGAGTTGGATCCATATCACATTTCCATTTTTATGACTGTTAACATGCTATTTGAAATGCAAACAAAAAGATATTTCATGTGCATAAGTATGTATAAAAACTGTTAACTGAATGTGTTTTGGACCGCATGTTTCTTGTCAATTTATAACATAAGGTTGTGTAAGGGATAATTGTGGGCGTTTTGCAAATAAATGTTACAGCTGAAGCTTTAGGACAGTATAAATCAGATATGATAGTTTCAGTTTTAGGCATGCTCTTTCATTGGTTCTTACATGGAGTTTGATCCTGATCTTCCTTTTAGGGTGCTATCAACCATCTACAGATGTGATTAAACCTTTTATATTATGCTGGTATTGTGTTAGTTTGCAATCTGGCCTGAGTTTTGTGAAGGCTTAACCAAAAAATAGCGAATACATTTCACTTGTATTATATTAGAAGTCATATTTACATTGTTTGATGTTTACTTGGACAACACAATTTCTCACAATGCTTGGTAGACATTTGTTCTGAGTCATGGAATGGCAACTATGTTTATAAGAACACATGGTTTGTGGCCAAAATGTAGTAATTTATGACTGTACTGCACTTTAAGCTTTTAGATTGTTGTTGTTACAATAAACATATATACCAAAAGTAGTTTAGTGGAAGCTATTGAAACATTCTAAGTTTATATGAATATACAACCCAATCTCTGAATCTTGCTTCTTTCTAGTAGGCAACTAGGCATGTAGCTAATACCAAGATACACTATGGTTAAAAAGGTACCATGGATCAAATACTAGACAGAAATCAAGAGTTGAAACAAACTTGGTTCATACTTATACCTCCAAGACTTCCTCCGGTTTATCTATAAAATCACCCTGTTTCAAGGAATAATACAGCTTCAGCTTCATCCATATAAGAATGTTTTTGTTACTGTTCGCTAACCATTTTTGTTCATATAATTCCTACCTTGCCAAAAGCATGCCACATAGAAACGTTTTATATTCTTTTCAAGTTTCCTAAAGCATGCCACTCTAGAAGTTTCACTTAGAAATATTTTGTATTATTTTTCACCTTTTCAAGTTTCCAAGAATGTTCTGGCTAGAAACGTTTTCATAAATTTCTTGGCTATTGATCAACAAAACGCCCTTGTAATACTCCAGCCATCCTAAAATATAGACCACGTATTAAGTTGAACTTCACATTATAACTTGATACAAACAATATTATGTTATGTTAACACAAATTATTTGCAGACATTTTTTTAGTAAATCCATCAAAGCTCGAAATTAAGCCAAGGCTCTTTTCATAATAATGGGAGTTACACTAACAATGATTACACACTGAGCTGACATCAAACATATTATGTTCAGGATGATGGAAATTCAATACTTGATTTTGTAAATTCATTGTTATCAGCCATTTCTGGGACCATAAAAAGAAACTTTGAATCTATTTAAGGAGTTTAGTATTATTACAATGTTGAACCTGGTATTCGTCTTGATAATTCCAAGAACTCATGTTATCATGTCTCTTGTGTTTAACAGGAAGCGTCTGTTTAACATGATTAATGAGATGCCCACTGTCTTTGAAGTTGTATCAGAAAAGAAGCCCATTAAAGACAAGAGTAGCGCAGCAGAGAGTGGTAGCAAAGCAAAGGGCGGCACAAAGGTGACACTAGTCCAATCTACCTTGCACTACCCCGTAAATTTAGAACACTGCTACTTTCATATCTGTTAGGAAAGTGCATAACAATCATGATTTCTTTACCTGCAGAGATCAAGTGATGGGCAGGTGAAAAGCGTCCAAAAGCCGGCAGAGGAGAGTTACGAGGATGAAGATGATGAACATGGTGACACACAATGTGGTAGCTGTGGTGGGAATTACAATGCTGACGAGTTCTGGATAGGATGCGATATATGTGAAAGATGGTATCACGGCAAATGTGTCAAAATTACCCCAGCCAAAGCTGAGAGCATAAAACAGTATAAATGCCCTTCTTGCATGAAAAGAGGTAGGCCATAATACTAACAAATGAGGAAAAACATTAACGGCCTGACAGAAACTAGCGTGGCCATACTACCCCATTGAAAAAAAAAAGTTCTGTAATGTGTTCTTTTTATTGCTGACTGTCGATAACAGACGTCTTTAAACAGTGGTTGAAATGCACACCATTCAGCCTCTTGAATCCTTTTTTATTCTTTAAGCTACTTATAAACATATGTGCTACTTATCTCTTAATTTGATTGATTCTATTAGCTTTAGTTGTGTATGAATTATGTTATTACAATTTATGTTTTTAGTTGGAGTTTGAAGTGGTTTATACTGCATTTGAATCAAATGGAGGGTCAGGTAACGGGTCAACCCGGCTGACACTTCTTTGTTTAATCAATCTGCCTCATTATAACCGAGTTAACTAGTTTTACCCATTTGACTTGTTAGAGATAGGGGTGGCAATGCCGGACACGACACGATAAACGATACGAAGTTAAACAGATTTGGTTGAGGATAAATAGTTTGGTTGAGGATAAATAATTTTGGGTCAAAACAATTCAACCTTTCTAACTGTTTATTAAATGGGTAATGTTTGGGTTGAGTAAGTATTAAACATGTCAACCTGTAAACGTGTTTAAGTATATAACCTGGATTTTATGTTTGATTTGGATTTAAAGTTACTTTGTTATGTACTTAATATGACATCGAATTACGATTATAACTTGGATATTATTAGAATTGTATGGTTATTTATAGGTTAGACGGGTCGAAACGGGTCACACGTGTTGTACACGTATGGGTTAAGGTTGAGTTTCTTAACACGATTAATAAAATGGTCGTTTTTGGGTAGAGGTTATACCAACCCACTAACCCGCGAACCCGAATAGGTCAACCCGAACACGACTCGATACCCACCTATAGTATACCCTAAATCGAATCGTTTGTGGAATTGTCAACTTATATATTGCAAGTTATTAATTGAAGTTTTGAACATGAACCTGTATCTTATGACTTATGTAAGAAGTTGCAGTTTTAACTGGTAACTGATCTAGAACATGCATTATCTCTTGTTTTCGCCGAAGGCCACAAAAGGTTGAAAAACGTCTTTATCAACTCTTGGGATGTATGTAAACAGAATGTGGACAAAGATTAAGTGATTACCAGACGAAATGAAAGTACACAAGACATAGCATGTAAGTATATAGAGTTTCCTTGCAATTTTGACAGTAAAGACAATCCTTGTTACATAATACAAACAATGTTTGCAGTTCTCATTGTATATAGAATTTCCTTGCAAGATAATGTACATAAAATATGACATTTTTTATGATTACATTGCAAGAACATATGCAAACACGATGAAAGAACCGCGGTAACTATTTTTTTATATTTCTTTGTGCGTGTAGGAGGTGTTTGGATGTGCTGTTCAGATGTAATAATGGGATAGTTGTAACTCAAAATCGGTTCTTATCAGAATAATCATGTTAAACCAATTATACAACCAGATTGTTTTACCAATACTGGACGTTTAAGCAGTTATAAGAAACGTCGTCTATCAATCCAAACACGAAAAACGACCTATTTCAATCTCATATGATCAGTATAACTCCACATAGTTTTCTTTAAAACTCACGTACATCCAAACACACCCTTAGAAGACGTGGAATAGTTCATTTGCGACAAGAAGAAACCACACATTCAATGTAATACATAAAACGTTTTAACTCTATCGATCGAATACAAATTACAATGTGTTTGAGAAGCTTAGGACTCCACGAAATGTACACTTGGTTTATTCCGTATCCTAGTTTCCTTTTTTGGACCACATTGCCTTGTTTATAGCTGTCTTTCCTAGGAAACATCTCTTTTGTGTTTTCTTTGTTCTTTTATTAACTCCTCTAAACATTTGTCTTTTGCTTTTGTGCAATCCCTGAAACGGGTTAGCTCCAAGGCGAAAATTAAAACATATTGTCAGAAACTATGGGTATGAATCGCTCTGATGGCTCGGGGAAAGAACGGTTGAAATGGACTCAAGAACTTCATGATCTGTTTGAGAAGGCAGTTAATCAACTTGGAGGCCCGGATAGTAAGTATTCAGATTTGTAAACCTCCGTCTTCAAATGCAAACCTTGATCACTAATTCAGTTTACCAATTCGTCGTTAAGTAATGCGATCGAGTTCATGGTTAATTCTTAGTGTACACAGTAAGTCCTGATGACACGATATTGTTTGACTTTTTTGTATAAGGGCCAACTCCAAAGGGACTATTATTGCACGACAAATGGGATATATACAGCCTCACAATTATATCATGTCAAAACCATTACAGGTATATTTCTACCCTTGGTTGGTGCATTTTCTGTGGCAAACGCTAATTTTGCAGACGTATTGTTCAAATCAATCAGCGGAATAAGTAGAAATAACTTTTACACGAGGCTTACTCATGTTTGTTTGTTTTGCAGAATTATAGGATGTTCAAATTTATCCGATCAACTAAAGGTATGTACAGCAAGTATAAAAATAAGACGTACACGTGAATTAAGCTTCAACACTCAAACTGACCAATGAGCTAGCTCATTGAATTTATTCAGCAGAAATTTCTCCACCGTTGATTTATGCATGCAGGAGAGAAATGGTGAAAAGAAAAAGTTATCAATAATGTTTCCAACTTCGCAAAAACATCGTGAGTCCTACTCAGCACTGTTGCTCTATTTAAGCATGCATATAATACATCACTGAATAAGCATTCATTATTTGTGATTAGAATTTTAGAGGTATTCAGCTATACGAAGCATGCATAGCAAATGGGAAGTCGAAACGACGCTTGAACGATCAACCGGTATAGTTTTAGATGTGGTAAAGCATACAATCAAAGTTAAAATTACGGAGTCTCTATTAATAACCTTAACCTAAGGCTTAAGACTTTATTTTTGTCTTGTAAAAAGTTCAATAGAATTTGAGCTGAAAATCGAGCACCCAATCGAAGTTTCTAGAGAGATTGCACTGGACTACAAAGCTCACCAATGATTGCAAATCAACACAAACCAATTCCTCTTCCATCACTACCTTCCCTATGCGAAGGAATCTGAGTCCCTCATTAAGGATTGTTTGCATTCTGATCTGAAGTCGAACAAGCCAAATGACGTATAGCCAAGAAGCCCCGACCAGCAAAAAGGGCTAGAGTTGTTGGTCTCACGATGATATTGAAATCTCCAAGATGTTTAATCTCAACTCCAAAAATTACACTCAAAGCATACTGTTCCAAAATGCGGGAACGCGTGATTCCCAAGGACAGATTTTCCATGGAGTATAGCTATATGCCACTAGCCCCTAATTCCAGCTTCGCATTAATTCATTTGATAGATCTCTTTTCCAATAGAAGAATTGACTGACAAGTTTTGTGCAGTTGGATTGTATTATACTTCAAATAAAAGATCTGTCATCTAATAATTTGCGCAATCAAAGACGATGAGAATTACTTCACATCTGTTTTCTGTAACATAAACATATCCTAATATCATGTTCTTGTTATTTCATTGTCTCATGTGCTCGGTTTTAATCCTTGCGTTTAGTTGTTTTGTAATGTCAAGTACTAAGTGATTAAATAGTGATTAAAATTGAAAACATAGAAATCTAAATGAAAGCGCCCGATTTCAGATAAGAACAAATTAAATGAATGGATGTTCATTTCAAAAGCAAAAGCCAAATGCTGTAAGTTGAATGTTGAAAATGTAAAACTAGAAAGATAATCTTAGTAACGAACTTGATTTTTTATGACTGTGTTAGTTATGGTTAACCTTAGAAGCTTGTTTCTGTTGTTTTGGCTTAGCCGGTCTAGCCTAGCTGGAAGTATAACTATGGCTTTCATTACGGGACTTATAGCCGCAGCATTATAAGCTCTAGCAGCTTTTCCTCTGTTGTCACAGAAGTTCCAAGCCAAACACGAACCCCTTTCCGCGGATCACGATCTTCACAGCCCATTTGCCCCATTCCTTTCTTAGAAAACCGATCTTCATCATGTGCTCATCAGATCACAGATTTTGACCCTACATCCTTCATCACTATTAATTTCATTCGGATCCTTATAGCCGCAGCATCATAAGCTCTAGGCAGCTTTTTCTCTGTGTTAAAAGTTCCAAGCCAAACAACTAACCCTTTTCCGCGATCACGAAGTCTCGCAGCCCATTCCCCATTTCCTTTTCTTAGAATAACCGGTTCTGTCATCATGTGCTCACAGATTCCAAGATTTGACCCAAACATCCTTCATCATTATTATCGTCATTTCCTACTTACCTTGCAGCCAGATTGCAGCACCAGATGAACAGCCTCATCACCATTCAAACTCTTCAAAGTCTTCCATCAATAAAAAACGTCAGCCATTTGCTGACTTTTGAATCCTAACTTCGAACCCCCGACACACAACCTCATCCACACCGTCTTCTCATGCCCCATCGCACAATCATTTTTCACAAGTTTGGAGTGCATTTGTCAAAGTGTATGTTGTTATAGTCCGTCTTCTCATTCCCATCCACATCGTCTTCTTCATTTGCTCATCACCTACTCGTCTTTCATGCCCCTCTGCTGACTTCAGGGTCGCCTGGATCCACCTGGCCATCGTATGTTTCACGTTTGGAGGCATGCGCCTTTTTACTGTCATCAGAGTAATCGCTTATGCGCTTGGAAAGCATTGATGGCTTCGACGCCGGGACGGGATATGTCATCATCGTCCCTGCGACGCCTCCCTTTGGACTTCCAGTGTCCAGTGTCACTATCCTCGTTGTCCGAGGAATTGTCTGTGGGGGGGGTGTCTCTGCGGCGTTTGCGCCGCCTTCCCTCTGAGCTTGACAAGCCCTCGTCTTGGGATACCCGATCTCCTAGTCTTTCATGGATTCTTCTAGATCTAGAAGATCCTTCGCTAGGTGAATGTTGGCGTCCCAACCTGTCGTGTATTTTGCGCGCACCCAATCGAGACTGGATGTTGGTGCGCCTCTCACTGCGTCCTCGTTCATCTGAGTACTGTGAGTCAGAAGGAGTGCCCAGCCTAGCTTTGGCGCTGGTGCGCCTTTTGTTATTATCACGCTCTTCATGGCGTGATGGGGAGTCACCACCAAAGTCTAGTCGACTTCGTAGCCTCCTTCGCCCCTCTTCTTGTAAAAGCATGCTCAAAGTGTCGAAGTTTTGAGCTACAAGATTTTTCAGCATGTCCTCTGCGGAAGGAGGGTCATCCTCTGGTGCGGGGGTATCCTCCAAGGTGGCGAAAGCCCTTCCCCTATCGGGTGCATTCAGTATTGCATCATCCACAATGACTGGTGCTTGGTGGGGGGTAGTGAAGGGGTTGTGTGGTGGGTCATTGCTGCTTGGGATCGCCGTGACGATCGCAGCAGGTGCCTCCCTGGATGGGGGTATTGTGGTGGTTTCCACTTCAGGCTGATTCGGCCCGCTGGTTGTCCCAGTGTTTGGCCTTAGAGGAATATCAGAGTAGTTCCTCCTGGTAGCGTCGCTCCGCGACTTGTCTGACTGCGGAGTTCGCTGGTTTTTGTGTTTCGTCATACTAGGTCTTAGTGATATGGTCCCACGGATGGCGCCACTTGTTGATACAAAAGTTGGGCGTTCCTTGTTTGGGTTCCTTCCTTCGTATCAATTGCTTGATATTGCTCGAGACCTGCGCACTAAGAAAGAAACAAACACCGTTAGGCTTATCGAGGGATTGTTTCCCCCGATTATCCTCCGGCGTGAGAGTAAGTAATCGTAGTTTTAGGGTTGTGAAGAGTTAGGATTGCGTGAGTAATCGTACCTTTGTGAGGGTTAGGGTCCCTCTATTTATAGGTATGTAACCGATAAGGTTACTTGTTCCTTACTCCAAGGCGTGTTCGCCGATATCGGATATTTGGTAAATATCCTCCTAATTTAGAAGATATCACCTATCCGTTCCATAAATACGTATTGGGCTTTGGGCCTCGTGGGCCGGAGCTACGTATTCACATGTATTATGGCCCACGCATCGTGGGCTATCGCGTCGGTATTGTTTACCGAACGGGTCCGTGACCCGGTGTAGACTATACGTCATCAAATTTAGTTCCTCAAATTTGGCTCTGCTGATTTTGATACAAAAGTCGACACCCTCATATAAGCAATCAATATCAATTGGTGCTAAACTAGCTGACGATAAATCCCTCTTTGCTTTCTCACAAGCAACTTTTAACCTCGACATTGATCTTGGATTTCCTCTTATATCCTTCCTGTGTTTTTTCTTGAATTCTGTTATGCAATAATCAACAAGTGTCATATCAAAATCCTCGCCACCTAAATGAGTGTCGCCCCCAACAGCTTTGACTTCAATAGCACCCGTTTTATTGATTGTCAAAAGAGATACATCAAAGGTTCCGCCACCCAAATCAAAGACCAAAACATTCATATCCTTATTAAATTGTTTCTCAGCCATGATGTCAACACCATATGCAATTGCAGTGGCTGTAGGCTCATCTAACAAACGCAACACATTGAGGCCCGCAATGGTTCCTGCTTCCTTTGTTGCCTCTCGTTGTTCATTATTAAAATAAGCAGGAACAGTGATCACAGCATCTGTTACCTCCCTTCCAGTGAACTCTTTAGCAGCCTCTTTCATCTTCTTCAGGTGGAAATTTCTTTTCTTCGCCCTTGAACTTAACTACGATACTTGGTGTAGGAACCCGGTAACAACCTAAATCACGACCTTCTTCATCAAATCTTAGAGAGAGAAAGAGAGATGTAGAGAGAGAGAGACGAGAGGATCAAGTGTGTGAAATAAAGAACTATATGTTATTACCAAATGATCAACCAACCTCACAAATGAGGTTTACAAAACATAATATAGAGCTAGGCATGTTAGCTTTCATGCCTTTACAAGTTTAGCTCTTGTAGTTCTAACTTTCTAATAAACTTGAACATATAACTTTGAAATACTTTCTAACGCAACCTATTACATATTATTCGACAATAATGACCGACACTTCATAATATAAAAATACGATGCTAACAATCTCCCCCTAAGTGTTGGTCATTGAGGGTTGCGTGACGTCTTCGTCTTTATCTTTAAACTTCAATATTATTGCTCTTGACGTCTTTAGAAAACATTAGCTAAGTCATTGTTCCATGTTCATCATTCTTTGTTCCTTCATGCTTTGTGATCTTTGTATCATGACTTTTCTTTGTTCTTTGTTGTTGTGGTTGTTCATCTACATTTTGTCACAGCTTCGTCTTTGTAGGTTAGTCGCCTTTCCAACATGCTCATACATCTTTAGTCTTTGTCATACGTACATTTGTTGTCGCTGTTCTCTCACATTGATCTTTATCACTTTACTTTGTAGATTCTTCTTTTTGGCGTAGAATCTTTCTTTGACTGTTGCTTTCCTTTGATCTTAGTGAGAACTTTTCATAGACTTTGAGATGTATGTATGAGCATGTGGAAACTAGTGTGGTGGTTGTACCTGCATAAAACNTTTCAAAATAATTTTCAAACTTGGTCGTTTTGTTGAAAAAGTCAGTTTTAGCATCCTCAAAATCTTTTGTTTGTTGAGCTAAAAATGTTTCAAGCTCAATCACTTTCATTTGAAGCACATGATTTTCTTTTGCAAAAAGATACATTTTCTCCCCCGTTTTCTTTTCAAAATCTGGAGAATCAGAATCGAATTGAGGGTTTGGAAAAGAAACTTTTGTGATTTGAGAATCAACCTTTTTCTTTTGCATTGATTCAATCTTTTGCAAAACATTTTCAAACTTTTTATCAGCGAATTCAGACAATTCAGTCTTCAAATTTTCAGTCTCTTTTTGTGTAATGTTTGATTTTTGTTCCGGAACTCGTGAACGTTTGATTGAATCAAACAGGTTTTTGTAAATCTGTTTCAAATGCTCATTCTCTTTTTGTAATGATGCTACAACATGTTCCAACTCAATATTTTTAGTATCAAGTTTGTCAAAATCACACTTGACTTTGGCATCATCANTTTTTCTTTTGCATTGATTCAATCTTTTGCAAAACATTTTCAAACTTTTTATCAGCGAATTCAGAAAATTCAGTCTTCAAATTTTCAGTCTCTTTTTGTGTAATGTTTGATTTTTGTTCCGGAACTCGTGAACGTTTGATTGAATCAAACAGGTTTTTGTAAATCTGTTTCAAATGCTCATTCTCTTTTTGTAATGATGCCACAACATGTTCCAACTCAATATTTTTAGTATCAAGTTTGTCAAAATCAAACTTGACTTTGGCATCATCACAATTTTCTTCAAAAATCTTTTCTTTTCCTTTAAGCACCGATGTCAAAGAGTTTTCCGAAACTGATTTCTCATTCTTCTCTTACAATTTTAGTTGGAAAGAGATACTTTGCGCTTTGAGTTTTGCAAGATCTTTCTCAAACTGAGCAGTTCTTTTTGACAATTCTTCTTTGACATCAGTTGCTTCCTTTGAAAGCTCGGTGATTTGCTTGTTGAGACAAAGATTTTCATTTCTCAAAGAGGATGTTTGTTCAAAATACACATTCTCATTCTCATGGCTGACAAATGCTGACTTGAAAGACTCTATTTGATTTGTGAAAAATTCCTTTTGAATGTCAAGTATTAAGCATTTTTCATCAAATTCGTCTTCGAGAGAATCAACGTACTTAAGATCTTCTCTCATTTCAATGTCAAGATATTTTTCAAAGTACTCAAAACTTAAGTTGATATCTATCACACGAGGTTCAATCTCATCTTTCAAAATCTTTTGGACTTGTATCTTAAGGCGAACATCTACCCTAAGATTGCATATATGGAGGGCTCATTTCTTTTCACCCTTTCTCATTTCGTTTCTTTTTAATTCTTCAACCCATTCTTTCTCCTTTCATTCATATCTCCTTTTTTCAAATCATACCTAAGGACTTGTAATTCTATCTATTGGAGTTGTCCTTGGGTAGATCCCTCCGGTTCTGGCGGATCATAGGACGGTTTTACCTAACCTTAGTCACCTTATAACTCCATGACTATCCTATTGTTGCCATAAACCTTTTGCTTGAAAATCTCTCAAAGTGTTTATGATCATAAAACACATTTTTGTTAACACATTGAGAGTTTTGCACTTTAAAAATACTCCCCCTTCACATGTGTTCATGAGTTTAAGATAAAGTTACACATGCTGGGTAGAGTTGGCAATTTTTGAATTGATTGACTTTAAGTGAACAAGACCGATTCGAGACACGTTTACATCACTAGTTAGACTAGCTTGAAATTATTACCCGGCCTGGTCAAGTCCAAAGAAAGTTTCTCGAATTGGTACATTCTACTTGGACAAATCCTTTTCGAGACACATTTACGTCGCTAGTTAAAGAGATACATCATCATTTTTTAGGTGACAACTAGCTCTAATAACTAACTTGAAATTATTACCCGTTGAGGATAAGTCTTTTCGATTACTAACTTTTTGTTTCGTCAATTCTTGAGTCAATTCTGAGCCTTTTTATGAGTCAAGTACAAGACCTTTAAGTCTTAACTGACGAGCTCGTGATTCTTCCACAACTTTTGAACATTTTTGATCACATTTAATAACGTCTTCTCCCCCTCAAAAATAGCATATCATGATATTTTTGATATCAACTGATTAAATAAAAGCATTTGGAGAGAAAGACGGACTTTTTCGCATGAAATTGGAACATTTTTCTTTTTGATTTTTATACTCCCCCTCAAAGAAAGCATATTGTTTAAACATAAAGTTTAAAATCAATTTAAAGGGTTTTAGAGGGAGTTTTTTCTTTGAAATCCGAGTTATGTACAGAAATGTACACAAGTCATTTTGTTTTGAGGCTAAGTGCTTAAAAAGTATTAAAACCTTTGATTGATTAAGCACTTTCCTTTCTTTTGAAGCCCGGGTTTCGTACAGAAGTATACGAAAGCCATTATGATTATAGATTAGACAACAACTTTTGGAACCCATTTAAGCATGGTGCCAATGGGCTTAGCACATTTTGAAATCCATTTGTAAGTTGTGTCAATCTGAGACAAAGAAGTTGAATTCCAACGAGGACTTAAGACTGGAGTTTCATTTTGAAATAAAGCTCGTGGAATCAACGGTGATTTAAAACTCTTTTGCTTTTGAAATTTGTTTGAGAAACTCGGTGTCTCTCTTGGAGTTTTAAAACTTGAAGAAGAAGTTTGCCATCCATTGCTGCAACTCGGTGTTGCATTTTGAAAATTCGTTTTTGAGATAAATGGAAATCTTCCAGAATTTGGATTTTTCAAAGCAGAACCATTCTTTTGTTGTAGCGGAAGGCATGTTAGGGCATGAAAATTTTGAATGTTCTGAACGGCTTTGCTTTGGTTTCCACACTTGCTTCATCGGAGTAAAACCAGAGGGTGGAGTTTGAAAAACTTGATTCTTTACATCATGAGCACTTGCATTTGAAACCTTTTGAGGAGTAAATGTTTCAGAAAAATT
>LBNU01011703.1:195852-213442 GCA_014162995.1 Artemisia annua | reverse complement strand
AATAGGTGTCAACTTTTGCACTTTGTTTAGAAAACCCGGTTTTTCATTTTCCATTTGATCAATATTCTCAAAACCGATTCCGGATGTTTGTGTATTAATGTCCTCACCTCTAGTAGGCAACATGTTCATAGTTTGAGAAGTTTGACCCAATTTTCGAAGTTTGTTTTCAAGATCGTTTGTTCTTTTCAAAAACTCTTGGTTTTCACTCTCAAGTTTTGTGTTAACACTCTTGAAATTTGAAGTGGTTTTCTGAAGCCTTGAATTTTCACTCTTTAAATCAGTGTTCTCTTTTAAAAGCGCTTGAACCTTTCCATTGTTAAGAATCATTTGTTCATCCAGTTTTTGACCGGAACGTTTTTTTACCCAAAAGAGCTTCTCTATAACCAACTTCAAGTTCTTCTTTTTTCTTTTTAAGAGTGGTTTGACAGACTCAGCATACATTTCAAATTTTCGAGCGTGAGATTTAAGGTTTGAGATTTCAATTTCAAGTTCAACATTTGTTTTTGTTGCATTTTCAGAACGTTTTTCCATTTCCTTCACGTTTGATTTGTAGTCCAAGAAAATATGTGAGTTCTCCCATCATGCTCGTTTCAAACTATGTTGTCATCAGTTTTTCAAACTGTTTGCATAGTTTGTAGCTTGTTGAGCCAAAAATGATGTCGTCAACATACACTTGGACCAAAATCACATCTTTCTTTGTTCTGTTGATAAACAAGGTGTTGTCTATCTTTCCTCTGACAAATTTGTTCTGGATCAGGAAGGCAGAGAGAGTCTCATACCATGCCCTTGGAGCTTGTTTTAGTCCATAAAGAGCTTTGTCAAGCTTGCAGACATGATTAGGGAACTCATGGCTTTCAAATCCAGGAGACTGTTGAACATAAACTTCCTCTTTGAGTTTACCATTTAGGAATGCACTCTTGACATCCATTTGGTAAACCTTGAAGTTCATGTAAGTGGCATAGGCTAGGAAGATCCTGATGGCTTCCATTCTAGCAACAGGAGCGAATGTTTCTTCATAATCAATTCCTTCCTGTTGGTTGTAGCCTTTAGCAACAAGCCTTGCTTTGTTCTTGACAACAATGCCATTTTCATCAGCTTTGTTCTTGAATACCCGTTTCATTCCAATCACATAAACCCCCTCAGGACATTCAACTAAAGTCATGACATCATTTTTATCAAATTGTTCAAGTTCATCATGCATAGCATGAACCCAACTTGGATGTTTCATGGCTTCTTTGACTGTCTTGGGTTCAATGGTTGAAATGAAGGCTACATATAGACATTCATTGGCTGAGGCTGCAGTGAGTTTGGCAGCCATTCTTCTAGTAAGCATACCTTCAAAGACAGGTTCACCAATGATATTGACAAGCTCAATGTGTTGGTGTCTAGACCATCTTTGTTGTGGTCTGGGATAGGAGTTTGAGCTTGTTGTTTCCTGATTTGGAGGTGGAGTAGGTAAAGGTGTAGGAGCCTGAGGTTCATCAGGAGTTTGGTCTTCAATGTGATCATTTTGAATGTCATTTTCAACAATTTTAGGATTCTCAGGTTCAGTGTGAGGAATCTGATTTTGTGCTTGTTGAGCTTCAACAAACTCACTGATGGTAGGATAAGGAAGGTTGTGAGTAATGATGTAGTATGAGAAATCTGCATCAACCTGATATTGTGTGGATGAGTTGTTTTCAGGATGGTATTCATCAGGAGGGTATCTTGATGAATCATCAATCCCAATTTCTTCCACTGAATAGTTGAAAGACTGAATGGCTTCAGTGCTTTCATCAAAGGTGACATGATAGGTTTCCTCAGTCTGTTGTCTTCTAGTGTTGAACACCCTGAAGGCTTTAGAGACTAGTGAGTAACCTAAGAAATATCCATCATCAGCCTTGGCCTCAAACTTGCCTAGGTGATCCTTGTGGTTATGACTAAACACAGGGCACCCAAATACGTGAAAGTAGCTGATGTCAGGGATTCTACCTTTGAATATTTCATAAGGGGTTTTGTTATGTCTTTTGACAATGATGGACCTGTTTTGAGTGTAGCATGTTGTTTTGACTGCTTCAGTCCAAAAATGTTTTGATAGGACTGAGCCATTTAGCATTGTTCTAGCTGCCTCAATGAGTGTTCTGTTTTTCCTTTCAGCCACTCCATTTTGTTCAGGAGTGTAGGGAGAAGAGAAATTTTGAGAAATTCCCTTCTCATCACAGAAACACTCAAGGTCCTGATTCTTGAATTCAGTCCCATTGTCAGTCCTGATTTGTTTGACTTTGATGTCATTTTGGTTTTCAATGTTCCTGACAAAGGACATGATGGTCTCAGCTGCCTGACTCTTCTTGGTCAGAAAGTAAACCCAAGTGTATCTTGAGTATTCATTCACTATGACCAAGGTATACTTCTCATGATGAATTGACATTAGATTGACGGGTACAAAGAGATCCATATGAAGAAGGTAAAGGCAGCTCTTGATTGAGAAGTTTTGTTTGGTTTTGAATGAGGCCCTATGGTGTTTTCCTTTTTCACATGCTGAACAAGGTTTGTCTTTGGAAAACGCCAGTGAGGGCAAGCCAAGAACTTTGTTTTGTTTGGCTAGGTTGTTGATGTGTTTGAAGTTGAGATGAGAGAGTCTTTTATGCCAAAGCCAGTAGATTGCTTCACTTGCTTTTGTAAAAAGACAAGTTCCATTCTGAGTGAGCGTTGACATGTCTAGGACATAGACATCATCTCTTCTTGGAGCAATCAACACAACTTCTTTGTTAGCATTAAAGATGGTTCCTCTCTTATCATCAAACTGAACTATGTATTTTGCATCACATAGTTGGCTGACACTGATGAGGTTGTATTTGAGTCCATTAACATAAGCTATCCTTGTGAAAACTATACCATTGCAGTTTACTGATCCATAACCTTTAGTGGGAGCTGATGAGTTATCACCAAATACTACTTTAGGTCCTGGTTCTTCTATGTATTTGCGCAGATATTGCTTCACACCAGTCATGCTTCTTGAGCATCCACTATCTAGATGTCACACAAGCTCCCTGGCGTGTTTCTGCACACATAGTAAACTGAATTAGTTCTTTCTATTGACCCACAATTTGGTGGGTTTGGGTCTCAAGGATTTCTTAAACTTATTCATGGACTCATGATCAGAAGTGGAGTGGACTTTGCTTCCACAAGTTGTGCATTTTGAGCTTGAAGAGGACTCAGGTGTCTGGGGGACATTTGTTGTCAGTCCTCTTCTAGCTTTGATGACCTTGTCATGTCCTGAAGCATCATGGGAGGGATCTCTACATATGTTACAGCAAGGATACATCAGGCAGTCTACTGGATGATGGTCATTGAAACCACAGTATGTGCAGGGTTTAAGAGGCACAGCTTTTGGTTTCAGGGTTTACTTTGAAGTCGAAGCATACTTATGAGCCAGAGCCTTGTAGTTTGCTTGATTTTTTAAAGATGCGACAAAAGAGGTGTGATCAGAAGTCCTATGGTCTTCTTGTTTGCATATCATGCAAAATAGGATTCTGTGGCAGTTATCAGTGGTATGGTTTGTATAACTGCATAGCTCACACCTTTTAAGTGGCTTCTTGATGGGCTTAGTTTTTGTTGTACTAGAGGAAGCTGAAGCTGGTTCCTTATCCTTAGATGAGGTTTTATCATTTGATTCCAGCCTTTCACTCAGCTTCATGACTAGTTTAGCCAACTGATCAACCTTGGATTCAGTGCTGACATTGTTCATCTCAGTAGAGATGGAAGGTGTAGAAGCTTCAGTAGTGGTTGTTGTTTGCTTGTTTTGTTTAGTACCGGGGTTTTTCAGGATCGTTGTGCCTAGTCCCACCTTCTCCTTGGGAGAGTGATGAGAGTAGACTAGAGGTCATATGGTTGAACAGGGTTCAGCCCCCCGAAGCACTTTCAGTGGTGGCAAAGGAGTTTGGGTTATTGATTCAAATTCACTGACATCATCAGTACTGCTGACATTGTCAGTGACTCCAAGTAACTCCTTGATGGCCTGACTTTCAGGCAACAAGATCTTTCCTGTGTCAAAATTAGGCATATTGCCTTCAGACTGGGTCTTTCAATCCAGTCCTTTGACTTGGGATTCATCTCTTTTGCAAGGAATGTGCCAGCAGACAAGAAAGCCGTTTGACTAGGAGTCCCTTCAGAGGATTCAGGAAGTTGATCCTCTCATATTACCTTCTTTTTGGTACTAGGGATGAGACTGACAGTTTCATAGACTCTAGGATTTTTCTTGGTCCAGCTTTCTATGACATCTTTTTCTTTCTTAAGTTCTTCTTGAAGAGCATGGTTTTGTTTGACAAGTTCAGTATTTTTAATTTGAAGTGTAACATTTTCAAGCTTAGCTTGTTTTAAAACAAGAAGTTCATCCCTACACTTATTTAATTCATATGTGTGAGTTTGTTAAACTTTGAAAGCAGATTTAACATTTGCTCTTCACCATACTTAAGATCAACATTAATATAGTTCATATAAGATTGCCAATCTGATTCATCATCCATAGACAGTAATATGTTTACCTTTTTCATGGTGATGTTGACCCATTCGCCATTTATGACACTGCTTTTTCCAACAGCAAGCTTGTTGTCCTTAGAGAGTGCCATCAGTGCACTGACATGAACTTCTTCTTCCTCTGAGGACACTTCTTCCTCATCCCAGTCATATGTTTCAGCAACTAGCCCTTTGTTTTTGTTCTGAGCAGGTTTTCTAACTTGAGGAGACTGAGAATTTGAGGGAGCAGCTTCAAAAAGAGCAAGCTTGGCTATTGCTTTCCTATACATTGTTTCAAAGTCTTTCTGAGAACTTTTCTCAGTGTGGTTTTGAAAGTATTGAGGAGACTGAAACATTTTGGGTTGAAATTTGCCAGTTCCTGAGGAGTGATTTCCTGAAAACTTGTATGATGGTTCTGAAAGAGTTTTTGAGAAACAATCTTTAGCAAAATGGACTTTTTTTTTACCACATTTGTAACATTCAACATTATCATTTGGTTTTGCATTAGAAAAAGTTTTGTTTCTTTTGATAAAACGTTTAGAGTTAGCAAGTAGTGCTCTTTATTGAAATTCATTTTGAAAATCATTCAAGTACTCCTCACTATCTCTTTCATCAGGCTCATCATCTAAGTTTTCTTGTTAGTCCTGCACAATACCCTTAGAGTAGAAAGCAGTTGATATGGGTGAAGCAGTCAGGGTCTTCTTCATTTCCTGAGCTCTCTTGGTCTCAGGGTATCTCATTGAGATTAAGTTATCCTCATAGAGGTACTTTCCAAAGACTTCAGGAAGCTCAAGATTTTGAAGATTATTGGCAGTTCTCATACCCTGAGAGAAGTTTAACCATTTCTCAGGGAGACTGTTGACAAAGCTAACATTGATTTCATGCTTAGATAAGGTGACACCATCGTTGGTCAGTTCATTTAGGAGGGTCTTATAGCGGGTATAGGTTTCTAAGTGACTTTCAGTGTCTTTGGCCCTGAAAGTATTGAACTCAAGTTTCAGGTCCATGACCCTGTTTTCTTTGGTATCTGAGGGACCTTCATAGCTATAAACCAAGTCAGTCCAAGTCTGCTGGGCAGTAGGACAGTTTATGACTGATTCCATTATATCGTCAGGAAGACATGATATAATGATGCATTTTAGGCATTGGTCTTGGTTGACCACCCTCCTCTCATCTATAGTCCACTGACCTTCAGGTTTAACTAAACCTTCAGCTATTTTTGGGATATATGGACCTTCATTAATTAGTTTAATGTAATAAGGTTCCATCCCGTTCAAATAGCACATCATTCGCTTTTTTCATTTGTTAAATTTACCAACTTCAAGTCGGGGAGCAGTAGCAGAGTAGCTTCCTCCCTTTTTATAGACTAGTTGGGGTACATCATTATCAACCATTTTAGGATCTTGATTTTAAAAACTTTGAGCACTCTGTTGTTTTAAGAAAGTTTTATAAACCTGGCTCTGATACCACTTGTTGGTCCCGTTTACCCGTATAAATTAACTATAAAGTTGATATAAACGTGTATTATGGTATAATGATGTAATGAAGTTCTTTGATTGAAAACAGGATATAAGAACAAACGTAAATCAAAACACAAGGTAATTTTCAACGTTTAATTCTTATTAGAAATGTATCAAAGAATTATACCCAAGTGTTTGCGGAATAAACACTTGGGATTGAAACGACAAGTATGGTGGGTTTCTCCTTACTAAACTTAAGCTAAGCTTAAGTGACAACTAAGGTACAATCGAGATATCTCGAGTACAAGTATGTTCATTGGAGGAGAAAAGGGTTTGTGAATGTCTAAGCATTAATTACACAAACTTACCCTTTTCTCCTCTTTATGATCCTATTTAAACACAAATATAAAACACACTAATATCCAATAAATAAAAGACTTCTAAAGATAAATCTTTAGAAGATCTTTTGCACTGTTGAAGACAACCCATATTGGGTATGAAGACATATAACCTTTTTAGCTATAGGTTGGATTGTAGCCAAATAAGGAAAGTTTGACTTATAACTTTATTGAAACAGTTCAAACTTTCCCTCCCAATCCCGCCTAATCTTCAGTCTTCAAGCAGCTTTCATTGGTCTCTATAGTTGGTGAGGAGACTTGGGGATTCAGTGAGCTATTGTCATCACTCACTGAATCCATCATCTTCTTCTTTGGCTTAGATGCCATTCACTGAGAGTCCGCCTCACTGAATGGAAAACATTTCTTCGTTAGGCTTGTTCTAAACATCCTGAAGATGACTCACTGAGTGATTGTTCACTCAGTGACTTGATTGTGTTTAAGGGAATCTAACACTTAGGTTATTTTATGTTCAAATCCTAGTTAAGGAACGCTTGGGTACTTTCAGTGACCCAACACAAGCACAACAATTAAATCTCATGTATAATTTAAGCGGCAATAACGTAAGACTTTTTTCTTGTTCTATAAAAGGTTCAAAATAATTTGGAGCTGAAAATCAAAGCACAATCAAGGTTTCTAAGGAGGATTGCACTTAACAACTAAGCTCGACCAATGATTTCAAAATCCAAAAACCAATCTCTCTTCCATCACTACCTTCCCTATGCGAAGAATCTGAGTCCATCATAAAGGATTTTGATTATGATTCTGAAGTCGAAACAAGCCATATGACATATAGCCAAGAGGCTCGACCTGCAAAGAGGGCTAGTGTTGTACTTATCAATGATATTGTATCTCTAGAGGTGTTTATTCTCAACTCCAAAAATCACACTCAAAGCATACTGCTTCAAAAAGGCGGGAACACCTTTGATTCCCAACACAGTATATTTCCATGGAGTATAGCTTATTGCCACTCGCCCTAATTCCAAAGTTGCATAACTTATTTGGATAGTATCTCTTTTTGGATATGAAGAAATTGACTGGCAAGTTTTGTGCATGTTGGATTGTATTATACTTCAAATAAAAGATCTGTTCATCTTAATAATTTGTGCCATCAAAGACGATGAAGATTACTTCACATCTGTTTTCTGTACCATATACACTTTTTCTAATAACCCATGCTTGTGCTTCATTGTCCCATGTGCTCGGTTTTAATCTTTGAAGTTTTAGTTCTCTTTTGATAATGGTGATTAAAATTTAAAACTAGATCTGTAGTTTACACTAAATGGTGATTAAAATTTAAAACACAGAAATCTAAAAACAGGCCCGATTCGGGAAACATATAATACAGTTAGAACATACAATAAGAACAATTTAAACAAAGATGTAGCATATCAAAAGCAAAACACAAAACTCCCCTAAGTTTGAATGTGTGAAAATTGAAAAACTTCGAAACATTAAGTCTTAGTAATCGTAATTGATTTCATCTGACCTGTGGATACTTCCTTTACGGAGACTAGAAGGATCCCATTATCATCTAAACTGAAGCAAATCTCTAGTTTCGACTTCTCATTGCGACATGGCGTAAGGCCACGAAATTCGAACTTGCCAAGTAATGTGTTGTCCGCAACTTTGACCCCCTCACCTTGATACACTGGAACAGACACCGATGTTGCATTGACAGGGGCATAACCTATCCTTTTATTTTCTGCGGGTATATGTGTGTTCCTTGGAATAATAACATACATGTTATCTCGTACACCATCAATCTCGGCTCCTATTCCTAATGAGAGGGGAGTCACATCTAGTAACACCACATCCTTCTTCATATTATCATCATTTCCACTTAACCTTGCAGCCATAATTGCAGCACCAGATGCAACAGCCTCATCACCATTTAAACTCTTGCAAAGTGTCTTCCCATCAAAAAAATCGGCCACCATTTGCTGTACTTTTGGAATCCTACTTGAACCCCCGACAACAATCACTTCATCCACATCCGTCTTCTTCATTGCCCCATCGAACAAACATTTTTCAACAAGTTGAATGCATTTGTCAAAGTAGGTTGAATTTAGTTCCTCAAATTTGGCTCGACTGATTTTGTTAGAAAAGTCGACGCCCTCATACAAGCAATCAATTTCAATTGGTACTAGGCTAGTTGACGACAAATCCCTTTTTGCTTTCTCACAAGCAACTTTTAACCTCGCCATTGCTCTTGGATTTCCTCTTATGTCCTTCCTGTGCTTTTTCTCGAATTCTGTTATGCAATGATCAACGAGTGTCATATCAAAATCCTCGCCACCTAAATGAGTGTCGCCCCCAACAGCTTTGACTTCAATATCACCTGTTTTACTGATTCTCAAAAGAGATACATCAAAGGTTCCACCACCCAAATCAAAGACCAAAACACTCATATCCTTATCCCATTGTTTCTCAACCATGATATCCACACCGTATGCAATTGCAGCCGCTGTAGGCTCATTTAACAAACGCAAAACATTGAGGCCCGCGATAGTTCCTGCTGCCTTTGTTGCCTCTCGTTGTTGGTTATTAAAATAAGCAGGAACGGTGATCACAGCATCTCTTACCTCTCTTCCAATGAACTCTTTAGCAGCCTCTTTCATCTTCTTGAGAACCATGGCTGATAATTCTTCAGGTGGAAATTTCTTCTCTTTACCCTCGAACTTAACTACAACACTTGGCTTTTCTAAATCACCCTTAATGATTTTAAACGGCCACGATTTTATGTCCTTCTGGACTTGAGGATCACCAAATCTGCTTCCAATCAAACGCTTTGCATCTGAATTATAATAATAATAAAAAAATGGTTAGCAAAAAACATACATCAACCTCGTTTCATTAATTTCAAAGAAAACCTTGACTGATTTTGAGAAATCTTTTAACCGGAAAAATAATTACCGAACACTGTGTTAGCAGGGTTCCTAGCTATCTGATTTTTTGCACTCTCACCGACTAATAACTCTGAATCATTGAAAGCTACACAAGACGGGGTGATCCTGTTTCCCTGTTCATTAGGAATAATCTCCACCCGCTTTTTTTTGGGAAACCAGATAGCAGCACATGAATATGTTGTTCCAAGATCAATACCGATAGCTGTTCCTTTAACACTTTGGCACATCTTTTTTATTATCTGAAGTGAAACGAAAGATGGACTGTTGCTGAGTTGCAAAAATCAAAACAAGAAACAAATATGCTAACGTTGTGGTCTTAATATGTATAAGATTCCTTCAAAGTAGATGGAAATATATTCAATAGTGTTACTATGCAATTTAATTTCAAAACAGGAACGTATAGCCGTGGCATTTTGTATGGTAAAAGTTACCATTGACAAGTATCGACAATTTAAGTTAAAACTCACAGTTGAAGAAAGTTGAAAATATCATGACATCTCGGAATCAACTTAACACTTCGACCAACCATAAAGAAAATGTGAGTAGTTAAATCAATCTCGACTGGTGACATACGATTAGTGAAGAATAAATTCTTGTAGTAGAAAAATATTTTGGTGGGCATTACGTTATCAATGTTTTGCAGGACATAATTAAGCCAAATCCATGAATTTCCACTTTTAACTTAGGAACCTAGCTAACTTGATAATATTTAGATATTTTTTGTTTTGTTTTGGAAGGGCACACATTTTCCTTAAAAACTCTAGCTAGACAATTGGTAGGTCATATTTTCCATGCAGGTTTGGTTTAAGGTGAAAGTTTATGTTCATACTCCTGATCTTGGTACGTCATGGACAAGTTTTGTTGCAAATCTGAAGATAATAGCTCATAGACGATTGGCTGGAATTATTGTGGCAAAAGTCTTGTTTAAAGCAACGATATACTATGTATTGCCAGAACGGAACAATAGACTTTTCATAAAGAGGTCTCGACAGGTGGATAGAGTTTTGAAATTATATACGCGACTACAAGGCTGCAATTGACGACTTTTAATTTCAAGGACTCGGTGTATGTGACTTGAATGAAGAATGAATGGCATTTAATTAATAGTAGTACTAAGTACTAACTAGTGTTTTTGGTTATGGTTTTGTAATCTGGTCGTTTTGTTAGTTTTATCACCTATCAGTTAAGGTTAATAGAAAGGCTAATGGCAATTGAACGCTCAATGTATCCAATTTATTGTTATTCTTAATAAATTAACCGGGTAACCCTTTACCCAAAAAAAAACTCTAGCAAGATGTGAGATGAAAAGTGCTTAAAACCTGATTATGCAAGCTAATTTCAGATGTGTACTAGGTGGTCTTGTGATCCTAGCCTCTTGCTAGGTGTGTTTGTGGTTCTTTATTAATCTGTATACTCAAAAAAGTTCTAAAAAACATCATATCTACAACCCAATCAGTCCAAAAAGGAACCAATTTTTTAAACCTATGAGAAAAAAAAAAAAAAAAAAAAAAAAAAAAAAAAAAAAAAGAAGAAGAAGAAGAAGAAGAAGAAAGAAAATTCTAATTTCTTCCCCGAGCATATATTTAGAGATTATATGACGACCTTTCCTTCAATATAAAGGATATACAAATTAAAGGTTTTTAATCTTTGTTTAACAAACCATGATCCCCAAACTTTGAAATTTGCTACAAAGTAACCATGCATGGTAACAATTTAAAGTCAAAGCTTTTGACCCTCGTTGTACTTGTATACTATGACCAAAAAAGCATAAAAATAAATTCCACGTGCATGTATGATCACGTACAACTTAAAGAATCTATGTAACACTCAAAGAAAACCCTTATCCAACCAGAATATTAATTTTTTTACCTCGAATTTATTCTGGTTTATGCTCAAAGCTTGATCTTGAACCCTTGATAATTCCTCACGTAAAGTATGTCTGCTAGAGTTTGGGATTTTTTGACTTTTGATAATCGCGTATTTAATACCTAAATTTAATTTGCTGATTCGTATTCTTATACAATTCTAAAGTTTTTGACTAATTTACATAACCCATCCTTCTATCTTTTAAGAAAATCGTCTTGCACCACCTTTTACAAGGGCTACACCATTAATTAAAAACTTTCTTACTTCGATGCATGATTTTGTTTTTTCATGGAAAGTGCACAAACACAAAATTGGTATGATATAGGAAACTTGTTAAAAAGGATGATAATACACCATTTTTCTTGTGTGCATACACAATACATGTGTTCTGCCGCAGTGTTGTACGAGCTGCTTGATTTATAACTTGCCAAAACAGTGTATATAAAAAAAGGATATGCATTTAACTTCAATTTCCACTAACGAAAGGTACTCATCTTTGTTTGTTTTGCAGATAGATTGTCAAAATTCATCCCCGAATCAACTATAAGTATCATAAAGTTACAATAAATACACTATGACTAACCATTAATTACATCTTCTGTTTTTGTTTTAATTATTTTTCTGTATATATTTATTATGAAATATATCTAGTGTGTTTTAACAATTAGGCTCTCTTTGGCTAATTATGTTGCACGCAATGCAGGAGAGAAAATTGAAAAGAATAACATATCATAAACGTTTCCAAATTTTAGAAAAACATCACGAATCCTCCTACCGTACCCACCCCACTGTCGATTGAGTATGTATCACGAATAAGCGTGTATTACTTTGTGTATTTTGGAGTATTCAGCTAAACGAAGTAGTGCAAATGCAAATGGAAGTCGACAGAGACGCTTGAATGATCAACTTGAGGTATAGTTTAGAAGTCATACAACCATACCAATCAAATCTCATTTATAAATTAAACAGCAATAACCTACGACTTATTTCTTTTCCTATAAAAGGTTTAAAATAATTTGAAGCTGAAAACCGAAGCACAATCAAGGTTTCTAAGTAGGATTGCACTGGACTAAAAAGCTCAACCAATGATTGCAAAAACCAACAAACCAATCTCTCTTCCATCACTACCTTCCGTATGCGAAGAATCTGAGTCCATTATAAAGGATTTTGATTCTGATTCTGAAGTCGAAACAAGCCATATGACATATAGCCAAGAGGCCCGACCTGCAAAGAGGGTTAGAGTTGTGCTTATCGATGATATTGTATATCCAGAGAGGCGGGAACACCTTTGATTCCCAAGACAGTATATTTCCGTGAAGTATAGCTTACTGCTACTCGCCCTAATTCCAGCTTCGCATAACTTATTTGTATAGGATCTCTTTTTGGATATGAAGAAATTGACTGACAAGTCTTGTGCATGTTGGATTGTATTATACTTCAAATAAAAGATCTGTTCATCTTAATAATTTGTGCCATAACAAACGATGAAGATTACTTCACATCTGTTTTCTGTACCATATAAACTATTCCTAATAACCTGAGCTTGTGTTTCATTGTCTCATGTGCTCGGTTTTAATCTATGAGGTTTCAGTTCTCTTTTGTTAATGTGAAGGTACATAAGAACTAGATCTGTAGTTTACACTAAATGGTGATTAAAATTTAACACACAGAAATCTAAAATGAGGCACGATTTCGGGATAACATATAATACAGTTGGAACATACAATAAGAAAAATTTAATATGAATGTAGCATATCAAAAGCACAACGCAAAACGCCCCTAATTTTGAATGTGTGAAAGTTGAAAAACTTAGAAAAATTAAGTCCTAGTAATCGTAATTGATTTCATCCGACCTGTGGATACTTCCTTTGCAGAGACTAGAAGGATCCCATTATCATCTAAACTGAAGCAAACCTGTAGTTCTGACTTCCCCTTTGGACATGGCGTAAGGCCATGAAAGTTGAACATGCCAAGTAATGTGTTGTCTGCAGCTTTGACCCCCTCACCTTGATACACTGAGAAACATACCGATGTTTTATTGACAGGGACATAAAATATCTTTTTCTTGTTTGTGGGTATGGGTGTGTTCCTTGGAATAATAACAACCATTAAATCTTTTGCAGTAATGAATCGATTACAGCCCAAATTATTGACCGCTATTCCCAGTGAGTGAGGAGTGACATCCAGTAACACCAATTCTTGCTTCAAATCATCATCACCACTTAACCTTGCAGCTAAGATTGCCGCACCAGATGCAACAGCCTCATCACCATTTAAACTCTTGCAAAGTGTCTTCCCCTCAAAAAAGTCGGCCACCATTTGCTGTACCTTTGGAATCCTACTCGAACCCCCGACAACAACCACCTCATCCACATCAGTTTTCTTCATTGCCCCATCGCACAAACATTTTTCTACAAGTTGAATGCATTTGTCAAAATAAGCTGAATTTAGTTCCTCAAATTTGGCTCTGCTGATATTAATTGAAAAGTCAATCCCTTTATACAAGCAATCAATTTCGATTGGTGCTAAACTAGTTGATGACAAATCCCTCTTTGCTTTCTCACAAGCAACTTTCAACCTCGACATTGCTCTTGGATTTCCTTTTATGTCCACCCTGTGTTTTTTCTTGAATTCTGTTATGCAATAATTAACAAGTGTGATATCAAAATCCTCGCCACCTAAATGAGTGTCGCCCCCAACAGCTTTGACTTCAATAGCACCCATTTTACTGATTGTCAAAAGAGATACATCAAAGGTTCCGCCACCCAAATCAAACACCAAAACATTCATATCCTTATTAAATTGTTTCTCAGCCATGATGTCCAGACCGTATGCAATTGCAGCAGCTGTAGGCTCATCTAACAAACGCAACACATTGAGGCCCGCAATGGTTCCTGCTTCCTTTGTTGCCTCTCGTTGTTCATTATTAAAATAAGCAGGAACAGTGATCACAACATCTGTTACCTCCCTTCCAGTGAACTCTTTAGCAGCCTCTTTCATCTTCTTGAGAACCATGGCTGATAATTCTTCAGGTGGAAATTTCTTTTCTTCGCCCTTGAACTTAACTACGATACTTGGTGTAGAAACCCGGTAACAACCTAAATCACGACCTTCTTCATCAAATCTTAGAGAGAGAAAGAGAGATGTAGAGAGAGAGAGATGAGAGGATCAAGTGTGTGAAATAAAGAACTATATGTTATTACCAAATGATCAACCAACCTCACAAATGAGGTTTACAAAACATAATATAGAGCTAGGCATGTTAGCTTTCATGCCTTTACAAGTTTAGCTCTTGTAGTTCTAACTTTCTAATAAACTTGAACATATAACTTTGAAATACTTTCTAACGCAACCTATTACATATTATTCGACAATAATGACCGACACTTCATAATATAAAAATACGATGCTAACAATCTCCCCCTAAGTGTTGGTCATTGAGGGTTGCGTGACGTGTTCGTCTTTATCTTTAAACTTCAATATTATTGCTCTTGACGTCTTTAGAAAACATTAGCTAAGTCATTGTTCCATTTTCATCATTCTTTGTTCCTTCATGCTTTGTGATCTTTGTATCATGACTTTTCTTTGTTCTTTGTTGTTGTGGTTGTTCATCTGCATTTTGTCACAGCTTCGTCTTTGTAGGTTAGTCGCCTTTCCAACATGCTCATACATCTTTAGTCTTTGTCATACGTACATTTGTTGTCGCTATTCTCTCACATTGATCTTTATCACTTTACTTTGTAGATTCTTCTTTTTGGCGTAGAATCTTTCTTTGACTGTTGCTTTCCTTTGATCTTAGTGAGAACTTTCCATAGACTTTGAGATGTATGTATGAGCATGTGGAAACTAGTGTGGTGGTTGTACCTGCATAAAACAGTTAGCAATAAAACATCCGGTACTTACAAGTGATTAACAAGATTTTTCATCATCATAATGTGATTACTCCTCCTCTTCTTCACCCTGGCCGTTCCCAATCGGATACCCTCGAGAGAGCTTTCACTGACGTACCGGAGTACCCCAACGATTAGGTGAGTCGATAGAGATCACCTTACGACTGTAGACGTTACCGGTACTTACAGGTTTGGAATTAGAATTTGTCAACAGCATAGTGTGAAGACTCCTTCTAACCCTTACCATGACCGTTCCTAACCGGATACTCTCTAAGGAGCTTACACAGGCATACATACGTACACCCACGGATAGGTGAGTCACTGGAGATCACCCCGCGACTGAAGACCGTTTCCGTTCAATCATTGAGAAGTACATAAGTAAATTCTCTCATAAACATTCTGGCAGATTGCTAAGACCTGCGTAGGACTCTAAAGTTTACATCTGGCGTCCATTGATGTAGAACAACCAGTGTAATAAAATCGTGTGTTCCTATGAGATCTTATGAAGAATCTCTTAGCTCTAGACTCAATAAGTGCACATTTGATTTCTTATGCAGAGATTGAGGCAAGGTCTCCTTATCATCCATCTCTAAGAGAAGGTAGATAAATTATGCTGGTTCCCTGTGAGAATGAAACAAGTATCTTTTGAGAGATACCCGAGTGGCTAGAAGGTTTAGTGCAGTGCGTCACTGGGTCCATGACGTCTTGTCTTCAATACCGATGTCACCTTGGTAACAATCAGTAGCATATGAATTGAACCCGGTGTCTGCCCTAAGGTTGCATATATGGAGGGCTCATTTCTTTTCACCCTTTCTCATTTCGTTTCTTTTTAATTCTTCAACCCCTTCTTTTTCCTTTCATTCATATCTCCTTTTTTCAAATCATACCTAAGGACTTGTAATTCTATCTATTGGAGTTGTCCTTGGGTAGATCCCTCCGGTTCTGGCGGATCATAGGACGGTTTTACCTAACCTTAGTCACCTTATAACTCCATGACTATCCTATTGTTGCCATAAACCTTTTGCTTGAAAATCTCTCAAAGTGTTTATGATCATAAAACACATTTTTGTTAANCATTCATATCTCCTTTTTTCAAATCATACCTAAGGACTTGTAATTCTATCTATTGGAGTTGTCCTTGGGTAGATCCCTCCGGTTCTGGCGGATCATAGGACGGTTTTACCTAACCTTAGTCACCTTATAACTCCATGACTATCCTATTGTTGCCATAAACCTTTTGCTTGAAAATCTCTCAAAGTGTTTATGATCATAAAACACATTTTTGTTAACACATTGAGAGTTTTGCACTTTAGAAATACTTCCCCTTCACATGTGTTCATGAGTTTAAGATAAAGTTACACATGCTGGGTAGAGTTGGCAATTTTTGAATTGATTGACTTTAAGTGAACAAGACCGATTCGAGACACGTTTACATCACTAGTTAGACTAGCTTGAAATTATTACCCGGCCTGGTCAAGTCCAAAGAAAGTTTCTCGAATTGGTACATTCTACTTGGACAAATCCTTTTCGAGACACATTTACGTCGCTAGTTAAAGAGATACATCATCATTTTTTAGGTGACAACTAGCTCTAATAACTAACTTGAAATTATTACCCGTCGAGGATAAGTCTTTTCGATTGCTAACTTTTTGTTTCGTCAATTCTTGAGTCAATTCTGAGCCTTTTTATGAGTCAAGTACAAGACCTTTAAGTCTTAACTGACGAGCTCGAGATTCTTCCACAACTTTTGAACATTCTTGATCACATTTAATAACATCTTCCCCCCCTCAAAAATAGCATATCATGATATTTTTGATATCAACTGATTAAATAAAAGCATTTGGAGAGAAAGACGGACTTTTTCGCATGAAATTGGAACATTTTTCTTTTTGATTTTTATACTTCCCCTCAAAGAAAGCATATTGTTTAAACATAAAGTTTAAAATCAATTTAAAGGGTTTTAGAGGGAGTTATTTCTTTGAAATCCGAGTTATGTACAGAAATGTACACAAGTCATTTTGTTTTGAGGCTAAGTGCTTAAAAAGTATTAAAACCTTTGATTGATTAAGCACTTTCCTTTCTTTTGAAGCCCGGGTTTCGTACAGAAGTATACGAAAGCCATTATGATTATAGATTAGACAACAACTTTTGGAACCCATTTAAGCATGGTGCCAATGGGTTTAGCACATTTTGAAATCCATTTGTAAGTTGTGTCAATCTGAGACAAAGAAGTTGAATTCCAACGAGGACTTAAGACTGGAGTTTCATTTTGAAATAAAGCTCGTGGAATCAACGGTGATTTAAAACTCTTTTGCTTTTGAAATTTGTTTGAGAAACTCGGTGTCTCTCTTGGAGTTTTAAAACTTGAAGAAGAAGTTTGCCATCCATTGCTGCAACTCGGTGTTGCATTTTGAAAATTCGTTTTTGAGATAAATGGAAACCTTCCAGAATTTGGATTTTTCAAAGCAGAGCCATTCTTTTGTTGTAGCGGAAGCATGTTAGGGCATGAAAATTTCGAATGTTCTGAACGACTTTGCTTTGGTTTCCACACTTGCTTCACCGGAGTAAAACCAGAG